>VXBC01005834.1:447766-471530 GCA_013399945.1 Ploceus nigricollis
AAAAAGCCACCCTAGGACTGTGATTTATGAAACTCTACTTCCAGAAGACAAATATCTCTGACAGGATTCCACTCAAACTGGACAGGAAGAATTTCTGCCAGCTCAGGCTAGAAATCTTTCCCTCCAAAAATACTGTAATTAGTAAATCCTCTGCTTCACCTATCCCTTCAGCAAGTACATTTTTTTAAGCTTTCCAGTGTATTTTGATCAGTTCTGCGCTTAATATTTGAAATCAGCCTGTAGTAGAGGAGCAACAGGATGTTTTTTGAAATGCATCTTTCTTCCAAAACTCCTGCAAGCCTCCAAGTCAGCTCTCACCTGCAGGGAGCCTGTGGCACTGTGAGGTGCACCTCTGGCCCTCAGAGGAAACTGTCTGGATTCCTTCCAAATTTCATGAACACACTCATAATGCGCTGAAGGAAGCTCATATGTTGAAGCAAACTCTTTAACCTGATTAATGGGATGTAAGTAAGTGGAGCTAATTAGATGTGCTGTTAGGGAATGGCTTGTAGGAAATTGGGGCTCCAGGCACTTTGGGTCCTGGTCCCCAGCCAAAGCCTAACTTGGGTCTGGACACCTTTGAGCTTTGCAGAGGGATGGATTTGGAACCTTCCTGTGAAATCTGGGGGCTGGAGAAGGGAAGTCACACATTTCCTGACGTGCCTGGCTGAGGTGGGAAGCAAAGGGAGGAGAGCAGGCCCGTGGCTCCTGTTCAAGGACCATCCTTCCTGGGGTTTTTTCCAGAGGAGAAAACATCCATGCTCACAAGCTTTTTTCAAAGATCAGCAGCCACCTGGACATGGATGTACCTGTACATTTAGTTTCAGGAATAGGATTAGCCCTTTATAGAGTTAGAGCTTTCAGTGGTACCTTCCCTCCCTCCCTCCTTCCCTCCCTCCCTTCTTTCCTTTCTTCCTTCCTTCCTCTTTAATTTTTCTAAGACAATTTTCCCCTTCTCTCTCCTCAGCTGTGTTTTATCCTAACTCAGACATGGGCTACAGATACACAGAGCAAATTATTTTCCCCCTGAAGAGCATTTCTGCCAGGAGATTTCTGCATAGGTTCAGTGCAAAACCAGCTTGGGCAGCAAACCCACTGGTGGATCAAATAACATCGATGCTAAAAGCAGCCTTTGAACTTTCAGAATATTCATCCCAGGGTCAGAGATTAAATTACCCCCTCCAATAAGTCTGGGAGCTCAGTGCAGTTCTTCCTACAAAAGGTTTATTTGGATGGGACTGGTTGAAAAGAAAGGAAAATTCAGGTTCTTGAGGAGCCACCATTTTGGAAGTGCTGGGTAAGAGGAGCGTTGGCCTTGCACACATTTTGGGGTATCAAGCACTTCAGGGTGGGTTTTTTACTCTCTCCTCTCCAAGGGTGTCCCTGAGCAGCCCCGTCCCACAGCCCTGGGCAGGTCCAACAAGGGCATTTTTAATTTCCCACTAATTTCCCATGTCTCCAAATCCAATCTTGCCACCAGCCCTGGGAGGTTTTACTGGAATTTCTTCCAGGTCATACATTATTTAAGGGGGAGGGAGATGTGAACACTGATACCATGAATATTTCTGATGTGAATTCAGGTTCATTGCTGTTTGTAGAAAAATTCTCAAGGGAGCACTGATGCCACAAGACAACTCTGATTTTCTGCCATTTGATAACAAATTTGATCAACTGCATTTGCTTATTATCAACTGTGGTGTGGGGAGATTCCTTTTCTTTTTCTTCTTATTAAATCAAGGCCTTTTTATTTAAGAAATATTTTATTTTTGATACAGACACAGCCGGTGAAGTAGCAGTAAAAAACATCACCACAAAGAGGCACATGGCTTTGAAATGTTTTGGTATGTAACATAACTGTATTGTTATCAGGTCTTAATTTTTGCACAAAGAGTTATTTTCCCTTGTTCTAAAAGCAAACCCTCTCTCAGCTTTCCAAGGGCCACGTACCTAACGTGGCCATAGGGGGACAAACCAAAAAATATCAAAGTGTCTCAAGTCATTTCACAAATAACATTGTTCTGTTGCTCTCCTTAAATGAACAAGAGTTTCTTTGATTTTTTTTTTTTTAAGTCAAATTTAGGATTCTGCTGTTCAGAGCAGAGAGGTCACAAGGCCCTAATGTATTTAGCATTGACTGCCCTCTCTTGTAGTGCGTCTATTAGTCAGTAATTTGATTTGTACCTATTCATTTGCAGTCCCTGCAGGAGCTCTGAGCTGGCCCCAAGTATAATTGGTGCTGTCTCTATTTTTACATCATTAGATTAGCCCCGACTCCTGGCCACTTGTTGTCTGCGCTTGTCTGTCCATTTATACAACCTAATGTAACACAAAATTCATTACTGATCACATTACTTTCAACTCTGAAGCCAGCTTTGTGATAAACATTTTGTTAACCCTTCCCTGCCAGTGCACAGACCTGGGGGATAAATGCACTTTCCCCTCTGCAGGAAAAATCAATATCATAATAAAACAAAGTGCAGTCACATTCCTGGATTTGTCATTCCTCCCGGAGAAAGAAATGGGGAGGAACATATAGGAGATGACTAAATGGTGTCTGCATCCAGGCATCTCACTCTGCTCGATATGAAATGAGCTCAGCAGTGTCCTTTCTACTGGAATATAAAGAAGTGACACGAGATAGGGCCAGCACTCAATTTAAAACTTAATTTCTTACTCATTGTCCTGCAAGTGTTTTAGCTCTTCTGGTCAGGCTGTAATCAGGTTATGACATTATTGGAACTGGACATTTTTCTTCCAGTGCTTTGTCTCAAAAACAGTGAACAGAGACACAGTTCCCTTTTTTCCTTGGAGATTTGCTGCTGTGTTGGGTTTTTTTGGTTTGCTTGGGGTTGTGGTTTTCCCTCCTAATGATTAAGCAAATTAACTGCAGCACTCCAGAATTTCACAGGAACATTCAAAGCTCTGTCCTGTCTAGCTTGGCTTTGCTCACATTTGATTGTCTGCTGAGTCTCTCCTAAAGCATGAAGCTCTTTGCATCCCTGAGGCTTCTGCTGTTGATTCCAGGGGC
The DNA here is from genome assembly GCA_013399945.1 of Ploceus nigricollis. NCBI lineage: Eukaryota > Metazoa > Chordata > Aves > Passeriformes > Ploceidae > Ploceus > Ploceus nigricollis. The sequence continues at coordinate 450,795 of VXBC01005834.1, forward strand.
AACAAGAGGAGAGCCATGGTAGGTGTTCCAGCAGGGCTGAGCATCCTCCCAGCTCTGCTTGCAGCATCCTGCCCACGAGGTGGTTCCTGCTACCCAAATGTGTTTTGGTGCACGCAAAAGCTGTTGGGTTTCTAACAAGTTTTCTAAATTCATTTTCTGTTTGCACAGCTTGGCTTGGAAATCTGTTATTTTGGGTTTTCTAAATATTTAGAAATATTTCTCAGTGTTTATTAAATCTTCCCTTTAAAAGTCTGAGGCCTGAAGCCTGCCCCACACCGAGCGGTCCCACACTGGGCAGGGGGCAGGAGACAACAGGATTTTTCCATCTGTAATTCCTATAATTACCTTGTCATTCCTTTTAGGAGTCTTTCTATGGTGTTTTTGTGTAGGATATGACTTATGGCAAGAGTATCTCTCTCAGTAAGTATAAGAGCCCTCGGGTCCCAGCATTTGAACCAGGACTGGTATTTTTACAGCTGTTTTGTGAGCCAAAACCTCTTGCAGCTGCTGAGGTGGTGGCAGAATAAAGACAAGACAGTTCCTGTCCCTCCTCCCAAGCCCAGCAGCCCCAGAGAGCCGTTGAGTATTTGCTGATTTTTGGGATGTGCAGCACAGGCCATCACAGAGCTCTCATAAACTATGCATTGCCCTCTCCAGGGGAGATGGGAGAGGAGGCTGTGGAATGGAAACCCATTTGTGCAATAAATTGTTAAGCAGTCAAACTGTTAAATGAACACTTATTAGAGAGGTAGGATGAAGTATGAGTCACCAAACAGCAAAATACACATTAACACAGCAAACCCTCTGCAGTAAATGGGAAGTCAAGAGCCAGGGCAATGCAAACGTTCCAGTGTGAGCCAACCCTCTGGCCCTGCAGCTTCCAGTCCTCTCAGCCCCTCTTCCACCACAGGATCTGCTCCTGGTGCTTCTCCCTTTGGATGCTGGATCATTCCTTGTCATTGTGTTTGGCCTGCAGCTGTGCCCTCACCTCCCATCACCCCTGCACCTTTCTCTAACAGAATACCACACAAAGAGTCACCTGATTTTCCCAATAATCCTGCCTTGTCCTCCATGCTGGAGTCTGAGAGCATCAGGACTTGCTGGACAGTGATGGTGTTGGATGTTTGATGTTCACAATGGGCAGGCAGAAAGAGAGGGCCAGGGAAAATGAGAAACAAACCCAAAGGGATTTTGGCTGGGGGAGGATCTCAGTGATCAGTGGAGACTCCCTGGAGCATCCCCATGGGGTCAGCTCTGGTGGCTGCCCCCGGAGGAAGGAGGGTTGTGGCCAGGTCCCTGGCAATGCTGGGAACACTTAGTCCTCCTTGAAGTATATATCCTAATTTGTGGTATGAAAAGATTAGCTTTCCTTCCATTCCTAGCCTGCTGTCTCCCCACCATGGATAATATATAAAACAGTAGACTTTTATTCATTAACATTTATGGGAAAATGTTAATATTAAACTGTAAGTGAAAAGCCCCATCTTATTGAATTCTTCTGCTGTGTTATTGGGAGCCTAATTTCATTTTGCATTTAAATAAAAACCAGATGACGTTCAGGACGGTCAGGCAAGCATTCTGTAAGTGAGAATTTATCTTGCAATCTGGGTAAACAATGTCTCATCATTTAACAGTTATTATAAATAATGGGGTTTTAAGCACTTTGCTGGGAGTTCATATTGGCTCCACACGGGTTGCACTAAGGGAGGGAGAATTTCAGTGACATCTTCCAGGCATCCGGTGAGGAGGAATCATATCCTGAGCTCTCTTCTCAAGCTGCAGTTTTCATCCTCCTCTGGTTATTATTGCTCAATATTGTGTGCACCATCCACTGACAAAAAAAAAAAACCAAAGAGGAAGGAAAATGACAAATTGGTTGGAAGCATTTTGAAAATGAAGAAACCCTGTTTGAAGCTTCCCCATAAAAGGGGAATGTGTTCAGCCCCCTGCAGATGTTCATGCAGGTAGCTGAGCCTCCAAAAGGGAGATTCTTTTAGTAAAAATGGGGCTGTGTAAAAGTTGTGCATTCACAGAGAGTGAAAAAGATGTTGAGGCAAAACGTAAAGACAGAAAGATCATAAAGCAGCTGCTTTTTTGTGTGTTTCTGCTGGTGCCCTCTGAAATGACATCACTGGTGGTTTTATGCTTGGGAACACATGAGGTAGTTTATAAAAAGAGTAAAAACTGCTAAAATAGTAAATTCCCCCCACTCCTGTTGCTTTTATTCTGATTTCAGTGCTGTCCTTTCATTGAGGGGGAGCACTTTGGTGCTCTCTGGCTTTGCTCCGTGTTCCTCAGACCCCTCCAAGGCATTCCCCACCACAGGCAGGAGCAGCTTCCCTTCCATCTCTCCTGCATCCTGGGGAGGGGGGAATTAGCCTTCCATGCAGGCAGCGGGGTGAATTTTAGGAGCAACTGTCTCCTGTTGTGGAAAGATGCTGAATTTGGGAGCTCCTGATGGTGGCTGGTGGCGTGTCACCTCCCTGAGCCCACCTGAGGACATGAACTGCCTGCTGCCTTCTTCTGTGTCACCCATTTTATACCATTTCCCAAAAAGACCCCCACAGCTAGAACACCATCTTCTTTTATTTTTTTATTTACTTATTTGGGATATTTATTTGTTGTTCCCTTGGTCAGTGACTTTCTCAGTAACTGCCCAACACATGAACTCTGTGTTTACACCAAAACTCGATGGTGTTGTGAAAGACAAAGGGTCAGTATCACTTCTCTGACCCTTTCCAAAGATGTTTTTTTGGGAAGGCTGCAGGCAGGACCTGCCATGCTGCCTCTGCTCCAGTTCAGTGGCATAACAGGGGATCCAGGAGCCAGAGGGGCTGGGGATGGAGAGCCCTGCTTGGGGTGAGTGGCATGGGAATGGTGGCATTTTCCCAAAAAGATTCCAATGCCCTGTGTTGTGGAGGATGCTTGGACGTTGCTGTGCTGGAATTCTCAGGCAGAGCACAGCATTCCCATGGCTGGCATCTCCCATCTATTCCCACATGCCACAGCTATTCCTGGTGGGTGCTCCCACCTTGTCAGGTAGAAATGACATTTGGAAGCATAAATCAAGTGACAAATTAACCTTGCAGCCTTCTTCCCTCATCTGCAGCCATGGAGGCAGCAGTGGGAGGTGAACTGTGCAGGGACAGATCCCTAATGTAAAAGTTGAGGGTGCTTTTTGTCCTCCACTCAGGGCTACTTTTATCCACACCCTCTGGAAAAAAAAAATCTTTTGATTATATCATGCCAGGACTGTGTTGTCTCTTTGGTTTATCTTTTGGAAATGTGGCTGTCACCCACCAAAATGTGAGCAAAAAGTCTGCAGAAGAGCACAACACGAGGAGCAGGTAGTTATGTGAACTTCACTGCCAGGTGCCTAAATGCAAGGCAGAATCATGATTTAAATTGCCTTTTCTGGGGGATGTGACCAGAGGAATGCCTTGGTTTGCCATTAGGTCTTTCAGATTTCACACAGAGTTACCTTCCACCAGCTCCTCCACCAGCTGCAGCTCATCCCCACCTTTGTAAGAGTGCAGCCACAAAGATGGAGTGTAATAGAATCAATGCTTGGAACAATTTTTAAAATATGACTTTGAAAAAGCAAAACCTTGACTTCACTGTTTCCAGCTGCCTTCTGCTTTCAGGACCACAAATGTGAATTGCTGTGTTCAACAGCTCCATTAACAAAGGGACAAATTAAGCTTTGAATGCCATTTTTATCAAGGCTCTTTCATATTTATGTGTAACATCAGAATTTGGGGCTATATAAATAAGAGAGAGTGGATTGAGAGCCTCAAGCAGCCCTGCAAGAGAGGGAGCCCACGAGACTGGGCTGGTGTTTTTCCAGGCTGGGTTAACACTCAGTCAAGGTAGAGCTGTGATTTTAAGGGAATGGCTGCAAGCTCTGAGTGCTTTGTAAAATTAGGGCTGTGTTTACAAAGCTGGTCTGCTTGAAGCAGCCATGTCAACATAATCTTTTAAAATATTGAGTGAATAGACTAAATAAATTGCATTCGGAATTAGGATGATTTGGATGGGTTTGGAGCTCCTCAGTGACACTGAACTACTGCCAGGGAAGTGGGAAGTGGTCCTGAACTCCACCTGAGCTCCCCCAGCTCAAGAGCCTTGAACTGTTTAGATGAGCAGACAGGGCTGAGGCTGTGGTGACATCATTTCGTGAGCTTCAACAAAACTCTCCTGATTTGGTCCAGCTGAACATCTGCTCCCCCCCAAACGTTTTAACTTTTCCTTTGAATCAAACCCAAATTCCAGTCTGGTCTAGCTTCCTCCTCAGCATCAATCTGCACCAGGGGAGCAGCCCAGAGCCTCTCACTGGCCCAAAAGGCCACTTTGTGTCAGAAGCACCAGAAGTTGTGCCAGATTGACTTTGCTTTGTAATCTTATACTTTTAGAATGAGCTCGGCAGTGCGTGTGTGTCAGAGCACAGAGAGCACATGTGGGAGATGCACAGAGGCACTCTGAGCACTGAGTCCACCCCAGGGCTCTCTTCCTGCCTCAGAGGCTTTAAGGAGGCCAAACGCTGAGGTGGCATCACAGAGAGGATAGAATTAGGTCTTAGATGGGAAAGGAACTGAAATTTGGAGGGTCAGGTGTGAAATTCTCATGCAGAGTGTCAGCAGTCATTGCTCAGACCCCGAGGTCATCACCAGGTTTGTGGGTTTGACCTTAAGGCAGCTTTTCCTTTCCCAGCTTTTTGCTGGAGCTGTTTGGCTGAGCCCGAGGAGGAGGAGGAGGGACCCCCAGCACTCCCTGGGGGCTCCTGGCCATCCCTGGCTTTACCTCTGGGACACGACCTGTGTCCTGCCTGAGACTCAAGTGGCTCCAGCTCTGGAAGGAAGGGGGATGCTCAGATCCACACCTGCTCTGGTTCCAGGAATAGGAGCATTGCCTCCAGCATTTCTGAGCAATATCCCCAGAGTTCAGTGGGTGCAGGACGTGGTAGGTGTCATAAACATGCATTTTACTTTGAATTTGTAATTTCCTTCATGGAGTAGAGGCTGACAGAGGGGTCAGTGTTGAGCAATCCAAGGCACTCCCATAACCCTGGGAATGAGAGACCAAAGGCAGGAATTTTAATACAGTGTTTTCTCTGCAGATGCTTTTGGTCAGATATACACAGATGTGCTGCTTGCGTAACCAAAGATGCAAGATAGCTCTGCCTAAATGCATTAAAAAACTTCTCTACACACACTGGCTGGCACAGGAAATCATGAATTCCACATAGGATATCTTACAGGAATTTGGAGTAGCAGCATAGTGAAACTTTCAGGATGGGGTAAGAGAGAATTCTTTTAAACCCAAGCATCGCTGCATATTCATTCAAAAGCCTCATCTGTAAATCTTACACAAGGATTGTAGGCTTGCAGGATGTGATGGGCTACAGAAATGATTTTCTATTTGACTGTCATAGCTTTTGAGATTTCACATTCTGGCTAAAATCGGCAACTCATCCTTCTGAAGAGCCATTTATGTAGGAAAACATCCTCAACCTCTTTACAAAAATATACAGCTCTAGGAAACTTGAGATTATTTTTTAAAAGCACTGGAAGTCATTGTGAAAGTGCCTATCTTGGAGAATATTCTCCCTCTAAATACCAGTCCTTTATCTGGTGCACTTTTAACCTTCCATAAAATGCTCAGAGTCAAGTCTGGCGAGATGCCAGAGTCTTGGGTCTCCTACTCCATGGGCTCGAGACTCATGGAGCTTTCTGGGTGCTCTTTTTAAAGGAGTAAACAACCTGTTTAGAAGTTCAGGCAGGAAGATGTTTTGTCCTTTTCTCACCGATCTCTTTGTGCCTGAAGCAGACCTGGACATTTCTGTAAGCTCAGGTGTCCTCCCTGTTTTGCAAGTGTTAAGTTATTTGGCATCCCTGCAGTGAAATCAGGCACTAGAAATGAGATTTGGGGTCTCAGAGGGACTCTGATGTTCGGAAGGCTCTGTCTTCATTCCCCTGGTTCTCTCCTTCCTCCTGTACCTCCCCATCTCCTTGCTGGATCCTGCCACCTTTGTTCCAGGATGCCAGGTTTCATCTCCAAGTGCATGGCGTGAGCCAACTCTGTGTGGATTCAGCACTGGAGTTATTGTAAGGCAGTTTGACAGGAACTAATATTTTACATAGGCCACTGAATCCTGATTTCACAGAAGTTGCTCAGGCAGTGTTTCCCAGTCTTCTTTACTTGCAAATTTAATGGAGGTGCTTTTGTGGTGTCTCAGCATCTTTCAGGTTGTGACAGGATGGGACAGTTTTAACACAGGAATTGATTTGCAATGCTCAGATGCCATGGTTAGGGGTTTTTTTTATTTCCTCATTTGAAAAGAGTTAAAATCTCTTTTATGAAGCTGCTGAGTTTATAAAAAAGGAAAAAGAAACATTTCTGAGGAGCAGGTCTGTCATGCTGTCACCCAGAGCATGGCAGGAAGTCAGTCCCACTGTGCTGAGTGTCAGTGCAGGTGAACAGGCACAAGGCTTGGGGCAGAGAGCAGCTGTAACTGACTTGTTAACATTATCATCTTAAGCTGAAACTGTAATCATAGCAATATATAAAGCTGGGAACTGATTTTTTTGCCTGTGCTCCCTCTGGAAAGGAGCAACACACATTTGCCCAGAAATTTCAGCCATCTCAAATCAAAACCAACTTGGAAAATTAAGATTTTTAATGAGGACTCAGTGCTTTCATTTCACTGCAGTTCAATATTAACCAATTTTGTTCATCCAAATCCCCAAAAGCACAGTTCCCCTGGGGGTGCAGTGCCCCCCTGTGCCCTCCCTGCCGGCAGATCCCCGGAGCTGCCAGCGGGGCTGGAGCCCCTCGCTCCGAGCAGGCGCCGAGGGTGCTGGAGATGGATTATAATTAGAGCTCCCTCGTTAGCATAATTGCATTTCATAAAAAAAAAAGAGGGTAATACTCAGGAAAAACCTCCAAGTGCAGTAGCAGCGATGTAATTGATGTAATTTCTGAGCACCCCAGTATTTCCTCATCCTGCTGCACTTTCCCACCTTGCATCGGCCTTTGAGCTCTTCTCCACCTTGTGTGTCCCAGCAGCAGCTCCCGCTGCCCTGGGCACGGTGATGATGCTCAGAGTGAATGTTTCCTGCAGAAACAGTGCAAAAAGCACCCAGCAGAGTTTGGGATGTTGTCCGAATCCTCAAAGATGGAGCCTTTCCGTGTACAAGTGCCGGTGGGAGCTCCTGGGGGGAGCTCATCCCGCTCCCTTCAGCAGCAATCAGTGAAATTAAAATGTTTAACTCACCCATTCACTGGGGAGCGTTGTGTAAATTACAAACAGTTTAAGAGATCCTCAAGACTTCCATTGTGCTAATACAAATTGCCTTTTAGCGTTCCCTTTAGATAGGGCCCTTTTGAGTGAGAATCCAGATGGCAGAAGCTCCATAATTATTATTCATTACAGTTAATAAATAACACTCGGGAAGCCCCAGTCAGTTCTGTAAGTCCCCTATGATGGGCATTGTGTAAACCTAAGGGTGAAAAAATAGTCCTTGCCACAGAATCTGTCAGGATTTCAGTCAAAGACAAGGAGCTATGAAGGGCCCTTATGTGTGCCTGCCCCAGATCATGGACCAGGCTGGCATTCCCAGAACTCTCTCCACGGGGAATCTCCTCCAAAAGGAAAGGGAATTGTCTTTGATTTCAAAAAGAGGCTTGAATTTTTGCCTTTTAGCTGTTTATTCAGAAGCCCCCATGGATGGGGAGAGGTGTGTTTGGTGAGCAGCACCTTGTGTCTCTTCCCCACCCCTGGAAAATTCCTGTCCCACATCCTCATTTCAGGAAGGGGCCGAGCACATTCCCACATTTGTGGCCCCCTCGGTGCACGGCAGAGCCTGAAAAGTTCTCCAAAATAATTGCTGTGAATGACAGAAATGAAATCGAGGAGATTCGAGCTCTGCTGGCCATTACCCCACTTCCTGCATTCCTACTTGTTAATTGTCTAATTCCTAACGAGTCTTCGGGCGTCTGATAGACTTTCTGATGCATCCTTCCCTCCCCTCCCTGGCCTCATCCCTCACCAGAGACCTTGTTCCTTTAAAAACGCCATCCTTAAAAATCAGAAATACTCAGCCCAGCAAAAGGAAAAGGGAACTTGACATTAGTTGAGCTTGAAAGGCTTGGTGCTGTGAAAAGTGACTGACGTGTGAAAAGAGGCTACAATTAGTTCTTTCCCCGAGCACTCTCCCATTCAGTCCAGGGTCACTCCTTCAGCGAGCTGCGGCTTTGAGGGTAATGTGTTGTGACAGTTTGAGATGATGAAGAATAATTCTTGTATTCAGAGTTGCTGCCGCTTCCCCGCTGCCCTGACACATCAGGCTGCTGTCATTGTATCAGTTATCCCGGGCAGCCCCTCCGTAGGTAAGAGGAAAGGGTCAGCTCTTCCAGCAAATGATTTGGGATATTTTGAAACTGTGCTTAAAGAGGGGAAGGCAAACAGAGAGAAAGGGAAAGCCATTAGAAGAAATAATAATGCACTGGAGAGGAGATTTTTGAGTGGACATAAAGGAGATACCAGGGCTTCGAGTGGACCACTGCAGGAGAGCATGGCTAAGAAAGGCAGCATAATTTATGAGTGTTCCGGGCAAAAGAGGGCTATATAGATTTTCTTCAGGCATTGAATTAATGTGCCCTATAAAATGGTTTCACATTTAGGCTTGGCAGGGCTTTGTACCTTGGATTTGATGGGGTCCTTTGACAGTTCCTGGAGCTTTCTGGAATGGAGGGTGCAGCTGGACCTTGAGCGGCACCACTCTCCCAGACCTGCAGACCCCAGGCTGTCCCCAAAGCAGCTCCTCCTCCTCGTCCTCCTCCTCCTCTTCCTCCTCCTCCCTCCACCTCGGCAGCCAGCTCAGGAGAGCAGCGTGGCTCGGGCAGAGGAACGAGGGGCAGGACAGGCTGGCTGCAGCATGGCAGTCAGGAATATCAGCACAAAGAAATGATTCCTGCAAGGTTTCCTTGCCAATCCCTCATGGAACACCCTCCACACTGCAGGAGGGCTGCGGGCAGCCCCGCTGGCAGCCATGCCAGGCAGGGAGCAGCCAGCATCTGCTCCCAGCTCCTCTGATGCCCCATTGCTGTCCCAGTGTTCCCAAGGCTGGAGCTGTGCCCTGAGAGGGGATGGCTGCCCTGGGCTGGGCCAGGGACTCCGGATGGCCACTTGCCATCCCACACCAGCAGCCACGAGGATTTTCACTGCTGCTGCTGCTGCCTCCACCACAGTGGAAAGTGTGTGTGTGTGCCCTGAAAATCCCGTTACTCTGGGACCCTGGGTGATGCCAGCGGTGCCCATTACTGTTACTGTCAAAAGCACAAGCAGGGCTGTTCCCAGCTCCCCTGAAGTGACTTTCTCCTCATGGCTTCAGCAGATGTTCCAGCTCCTTCCCTTTTTTTCCCTTTTTTTTTTTTTTTTTTTAGGGCAGGCAGGACTTTGTGAGTCGTTTCCTCCGGGGACATGGGCAGGTTTTAGTATTTACGTTTCCAGTATTAGCATTTATTTGTATTTGTGTTTGTTTTTCACGGGCTTCTGAAAGCCTCAGGGAGCCATTTATGGGGCCAAAATAATGCAAGTGCTGGTCTTCTCACAGTATTTCATTTCCTTGATGGTGGAAACGCTACAAGAAGAGCAGGTCTCATGTTATTTTGACCCCATAAATAGCTCCCAGAGGCCCCTTTCTTCCTTCTCCCACCCACTCCCCCCCAAATCAAATATTTAGGTTTCTGCAAAGCCTGACTTCTCAACCCTGGTTATCTTGCTTCAGCAGAAGCAAATTGCAGTTATTACAAAATAGCCAGAGAGTCTATAAGGCCGAATGGGTTTTATATGATGCACAATTTGTTGGCTACTGTACAAGTTCATTAAAGTGTATCATAAGAGGTTGTTTTACTGGTACATTTAAGGAAGTTAATACATCTCGACAGTGTATGCATGGGGGAATGCAGATACAATAACCCTCAGACTTGCTGGGGCCAAGTCCATTCCTGGCGTAACTCCGCCGGAGTGAACGGAATCACAGCCCTGGAGTGCTGCTGGTCCCTGCTCCTGCTGCTCTGGGCTCTCCTGCCACCCACTCCCATCCTTCCATGGGGATTTGCTCCTGTTTTGTGTTTTCCCAGCACGGAGGTCTGACTGGTGGTGTGACGTGCCTTTTTAGCTTGGGAGGTGTTTCAGGTCCTTCAGCTGTGCTGCAGGGACTCAGCTGTCCCATCCCAGGTGGCTTTAGGGACCTGTCCCTCCTGATACCCGACAGCCCCACCATGCAGCTCCTGCTGCACTTGCTTGGTCTATCCAGATCTGTGAGAAATTATCCTCAGCTTTCACTCTGTAACAGGAAGGGTGTCCCCATGTCATGTCTGTGCTTCCCATGGGAATCTCATTGATGTTCCTCTGCTCTGCCCCGCTCTGCTCCAAGGGCTGGGAGGAAGAATAATAATATACACTGGATTTTTATATTTATTTTTTATTAATGAAACAGAGCAATTTGGGGAAACGTGTGCAGACGTGCTGCCTGTGGTGCTGGGGTCAGCTGTGTGGGCAGGTAGCCCCTGGTGACCATGTCATGGCTAATTGCCCCCCTCGTGTGACCAGCCGTGCTGGAGAGCTGGCCGGGGTGAGGGCAAGAGCCCAATTTCCTGAGCACAGCAGAGCTCTCTGTGGCAGCCAAGCACTTTTCCAGGGCTTCCTCGGGTATCAGGATACACTGCTCGTCTGCCTGGTTGGATAATTAGTTCCAGAGTGAGACCCAGGCTGTGTGAGAGCCTCGTGTTCCACAGGGAATGTGTGCCTGGGGATGGCAGCCTGCATGTGGGAGCTCCCCGGGTTTTAGCCTGACACCCCCTAACCTAGACTGGGCTGGAAAATCCCCTCCAGTCCCTTCAGAGTCTCTGCCCCTCCTGTCCCCTGTGTTTTGTCCCTCCCCATCAGGAATGGTCAGGTTTTCCTGCCTGGCAGCAGCAAGGGGAGCTCAGGGCAGCTCGGAGCCGTGGGACACAGCCAGGACAGGATTCCCTCCCTTCCTCCCTGTGCCCACCGCTCTGCATCCCTGATTTCTGGTCCCTGCTTTTTCCCTGGCTGGCATCAGTCTCTGCAGTGCCACCCCCTGGCAGGCCCCCACAGAGGTGACAGGAGCTGCCAGCTGCAGGAATCCAGCAGAGCCCAGAAAAACCCAAATCCCCTCAAATCCCACAGGTGCAGGGGGGTGCAGGGTCCCACACCGGGCACTGAGGGACAGGCAGGAGCTCAGCCCCCAGGGGCACAAACAGCCACGAAGGAGCCACAGGAAAACAAAACTCCTCTCTCTGTCCCTCTCCCTTGTCTTGCTGGAAGCACTTTGCCTGGAAATGAGTTCTAGGTGGAAAAGAGAGTGGAATCACCCCGGGAGGAGCCATGCCAGGGTTTGGGGGAGCCCAGCAACACCAGCTCTGACGTGGGACCTTTAAGCAAAGCCAGCTGTGTGCTGAGGGAGATGAAAGCCCCAAATCAGACAGGATAAGCACAGTATTAGTGTGGGATACGCCACTCATTTCTGATTTAAATTACTGTTTTTACTTCCTGGACTCATGGGAGAGTAAGGATGTGAGGAAAATGAAGAGGTTTAGACATGGACATTCCTTCACCAAATACTGACAAAAAATGGTGATGAATACAGCTGAGGTCATTACCAGCACTGCTTTCAGGGTGATCAGCTTCCTGCTGATTTGTTTTCCTTGTATCCTGGGCAGATTATCTCGTTGCAGGTTACCTCCAGGATGAGGGATTAAATCCCACAGCCCCCACTGCAGTACCCAGGTGCTGAGGGGAGCAGGGCAGTGCCAGAGGATGCTGGGGTGGGATGCTTTTTGTTTTAGGGAAGAGCTGACTTTTTGCTGTTCCCTTTACTTTGTGTATAGATCTGTCCTTATCACAGAGTCCCACTGCAGGCAAAGCACTGCTGTGGTGTTTACAGGGGGTTAAACATCCCAGATGAGGCAGTGGAAGTGCAGGAATATTTAGCAGAAAGCAGAGCAGGCACTGCTTCTCCACTCCTACAGCTCCTTTCCACCCCAGACAAGTCTTACATAGAGCCAGAGAAAGGTTTGGGTGGGAAGGGACCTTAAAGCCCATCTCATTCCATCCTTTGCCATGGGCAGGGACACCTCCCACTATCCCAGGCTGCTTCAAGCCCCATCCAACCTGGCCTTGAGGATTTCCAGGGATGGGGCAGCCACAGCTTCTCTGTTCCAGTGTCTCACCACCCTCACAGGGAACAATTTTTTCCCATATCCCATCTAAATTTCTCTTCCAGTTTAAAGTCATTCCTCCTTGTCCTGTTACTCTGTGCCCTTATAAAAAGTCCTTCTCCAGCTCTCCTGTAGCCCCTCCAGGTCCTCCTTCCCCCTTGGCAGAGGAATTTGCCCAAAACTCCTGTCCCCATCCCTTCTCTCCTACCCAAAGTCATGCTCGGGGTCACACATCACAGCTCCCCAGAGTATTTCTTGTCTCCTGTCACCACTGTCACTCTGGGGGAGGATTCCTGTGCCATCCCTGGGGCTCTGCCTCATGTCCCTGCTGCGTGCCACCGCTGAGTGCTGCCAGGGGGATGCTGCACGTGGCCACCGAGTCAACTGCAGGGTTCAAGTGGCTCCCAGAGAGGCCACGGCTGGAAACGCTGCCCTGCACACACAAAAATCCTCCTGTTTGGAGATTAGGGAGCACTAAAGGCTCCTGGAGGTCAGAGGGGGGAGATGTCTGGGTGGGTGTGACCAGGAGAGGGAGAGCCACAGCTGGGCTGCTTTCTCTTTTGCTTTGGGGCACGGCTGAGGAAAGGGGATATTTTCTCTTTGACTTGAAAAAGCTGAATTATTTACGTCCATTTGGGCAGGATAAGGGGCTGTGGAAAGTCCTGGTGTTCCCAAGGTGGGGAATGGCAGTGGTTATGCTCTGCTGGTGCACACTCTGCCAGTCCCCCTTCCTAGCATGACTGGGAGAGAAGATTTGCCATCATCAGCAGCCATCCCCTTCAGTTCAGCCATGAGATCCCCACTATTGAATCCTGTCATGTCCTGAGTCAGCAGCCTCAGCCCCGGGGAAGGACAGCAGGTAATGTCTCCATCTTTGGCTCAGCTGAGCTGTGAGCCCAGCTGGAGAGAAGTGGAACCGGGAGCTGCCATTCCTCGGGAGGGATTCCCAAATCAGCCCAGGAAAGGACGATGAGCAAATGTTAGAGCAATGCAACAACAAAGGGATTTGTCAGTAAAGCATCTGTCTAACGACTCTGGGGGGTTATCCCAAACACTAACCAGGGGCTGCTTTCTCTCCCCTGCAGAGCTTCAGCGAGAGGGAAGCATAGAGACGCTCAGTAACAGCTCGGGCTCCACCAGCGGCAGCATCCCCCGCAACTTCGACGGCTACCGGTCACCCCTCCCGACCAACGAGAACCAGCCCCTGAGCCTGTTCCCCACGGGATTCCCCTAAAGCAGCCGCCCATCAGGGACACACCCAGCCAGGGTAACCAACAATCCCGCTGTGTCTGTCACCTGCCAGCGCCCGGCCGGGATGGTTCTCGTTACCCTGATGAATATTGATGACTCTTAAACCTTCCTGAAGCATACTCATGAAATCTTGACTCTGTGTTCCTGTGCAATACGAAGAGGCTCCATCTTCAGTCCTGATAGCTCTGCAGCTTCTTTTCTCGCTGTCTTCAGGAAGAGGTTGGGTGAGGAGAAATACTCCTGAGCCATCTTGGGTCAAGCACAAGGTTTCACAACTGTTCTCTGCTTTTTTCGTGCTGAGAGATGAATCCCTGTAACTCAGAGGAGCTCTCACCATTCGTGAAAGTGCCGAGCATTAATGGATGAACTGGAGAGACTGGAAACTGGAGGACTTTCTGTGGACAGGGTTGATGATGTTATTCCTTCCTCGTCGCGTCTCCTTGCTGCCCTTCTTCCCCTCTGATACTCATCGATGCCAGGAGTATTACAAATGGAAATGTTTCTTTTTGTTCTTTGGAAGAATTCTCTCTCTTGCTCCGATTTTCTTCTAGTCATGTATTTTAGAAACGTACTTAATTGACTAATTGCAGTCACGGATTTCTCATATTTGGTTATAAAAGTTGTTCATTGGAACTCAGATATCTGTCCAGAAGTGCATGTGTCATTGAATAAATCTAAGTTAAACAAGAAACTGCTTAAATGGCAATGTTCATGGAGTGTTACTGGGCTGACTGTGGGCTTTGTGTATCTCCCTGGACCAGACTCTGTGTGTGTTTACTGACTTGAGGGCTTTAATTAAAGCCATCAGTGGCTGTTATGCAGCCAGTCTAGCATGGTTTTACCTCCCCATTTCCTTGTCCTCGTGTGCACAGACAGGATTTTTAAAAACAAGGTATTTAGGTGGTGTGCCTTGCACCCACTTGGCTCCTCTGAAAACCAGCACCCAGCTCCCTGCTCTGGTTGGGGCCCTGCTTCTTCATCCCACTGATTTCAGTGGACAAGGATGAGGTGCAGGAGGCAGAGGCACCCATATCCATCTGTTCTGTTGTAGGATCATGGATCAGAGGCTTTGCAGAACAGCCTGAACCTCTGCACCCTTCTGAACGTGCACAGTCAGAGCTAGCACTGCATAACCCTGCTGATAAAACAGTTCTGGGCTCACACATCATAACCACACAAATTCCTACATCTCAGCCAACTTGTGTCTAGAAGCAGAGTGAGATGGGGCTGTCAGCTTATGAAATTTCCTTCCCACTACTTGTTTTTAATAGAAGCCGTTTGAGTCATGGCAGGGAGAGGAAACTATCTAAACCCACAAATCTTACAGCTCCAGCCAGCCACTCCAAGGGATGCAGAACCAACCACCCTCTTCCTACTCCATCCCCAAACACCCAGTTCAGTCTTGGGCTTGGTTTGGGTTGTTTTTTTTTTTTTTTTTGCTTTTGGCTGTAACACAGCCACTCAGAAGGTTTTGTTTTCTTCAGGCTTGGAAACCGCTAATAAAAAGCGAGAGTTTACAGCAATAATTTCAGTTTCTTGCTTGGTTTTCAGTCAGTCTCTTCTCAAGCAAAAAAATAACTTCCTTGGGATGAAATCAGAGGAGAGTTTTGCCTCTAAGTAAGTACTTGCAGCTCCGGCCCGCTGGCTATATCTGCTGTAATGTTATGTTCCTTTTTGTCTGTAAAATAAAGGCTTGAAGTACAGGGTTGAGGGCAGGACTGGCACCGCGGACAAATGGGACCGCAGGGTCAAGTCAGTCCACACCAGTCAGGGTTTTTAACACAGTTCAAGCCAAGGTCAGCTCCAAAAGTTCAAACAAAATCCAGATTAACACATACAGAAGGGATTGTGTTGTCACCGTGATGCTTGTTTCCTTTGAGGCTTTCCAAGGAGCGGGGTAAGGGACAAAGTTCTCGTGGAGGAAGGAAGGAGGCTCCTCTCCCTCCTGCCTGGGACAGCCTGGCTGCTTCTGGCTGAGCACACAAAGTGGGATAGCACATAACACAGAGTGGTGTCATTGCAAATGTATTTGTTGTTGGCAGGCATTAAATCACTTTTTATAAGTGCTGCAATATGGCCATGTGGAAATTCCCAGTCTGCAAGAAGCTCCTTTGAATCAGGATGTTTTGTTTAAAGTGGGGGGGAAGAGAGTCAAAAAAACCCTGCAAACTGGGGCTGTACCAAAATATTTTCAGTCTGGTTCATTGAAAAGAATGTCCTAATTCTCTGCTGTTGATAGCCCTGTAGCCAAACTGTTAAGAAAGCCTAGAGCCTTAAAAAAAAAAAAAAAAGCATTGCCATGAGGTGGCTAATTTAACTTTAAATTGATACTTTCACAGATGACCCAGCAGAATAACCACTGAGTTCCAGCTCTTCTGTGAGCCAGAGAAAACTGAGTGTGTTGCAGTGATGACTGTATAGGATCTGATTCATTGATAACTCCATGAGGTCTGAATTATCACTAGCTCTAAGGTCTGCAGGGTCTGATTTAATGATAATTTTACAGGATTTTGTTCAATAATAACTCTATAGGATCTGATTCATTAGTAACTCCATTTGATGCAACACATCCCTGCACTGTGTTCTTCACTCACACCACACTCCTGCTTCCACCCATGGCCCTAAAAGCCCCCCATTTCTACTGGGTGCCAGGTGGTCTCATGCCACACTGCCCTTCTCCTCCTCAACCTCAGCAGCCAAATGAGAACTCATTTTCAGGCACCAGGAGAGAATATTTCTGTTCCTTGATAAGTCTAGAAGCTGGTCTTAAGGGAGGTTTGCCCCTGACTTTAACACAACCAGGTTTTCAGTCCAGGAACTTGATCCAAGCCCCACTTAAAAATAACCAGAGGCTCATGGTCTTTGCAGGATTTTGGGCGAGCGGCTCCTGCTGCTGTGGAAATTCTCCAGGTGAGTTTCTGACACGCCAGGTTCTCAGGCACAGCAGCTGGCAGCCCAGCAAGAATGTTGTGCCATGATATAAACCAAAGAGCCCGAGAGACACGGGGACTTGCAGGTTTTTAAACTGTTTCCAGTAGTTGTAAGCAGAGGGCTCCTGCTGAGTTCAAAAGGCAAAATGTCTCATTTAAAGCAGGGCAGACTGTATATCACTCTGGGCATAAAGTGGGGCTCTTCTATTAAAAGTTGAGTTCAGATTTCATGAATTAACATGAAATATTGCTTTCTTATCCTACCCTGGTTTCTGTAATAAACACACGCATGTAGTGGGCTTAAATCATGGGAGGGGGATGTTGGGCTGTTTGGAAAGGAGTGGAAGTCAGTGGTTTTCCATGGTGACAGCTTGGAGTTCAAATGAAATCAGATCTCAGGAGCAGTCCAGGGCCTGGGTGTAACCATCGGGTTTCCTGGTGCTTTGCAGAGCACGTGGAGCTCAGGGTTTGGTGGCTTTGCCGGGGATGCTGAGCCCTGCTGAGCCCCAGCCCAGGCAAACCCCATCCTGTCCCTGTCCCTCTGAGGGGACAGACTCTGCTCTGTCCTGCCCTGAGCAGCATTCCCCAGGCCCAGAACATTTGCTGGGACAAGGCAAAGGACTGGCCAAGGGCAAAATACTGCCAAGATCTCCATCCTCCTTCCTCAGCAGAGAACCCAGAGCAGAGTTTGGCAAACACACTTTGCACACTGCAAAGTGCAGCTGTGAAATCCCTGAACGCTGCTCCCCGTCCTCCCTGACCGCCAGGCAAGGGGGTAAATCCATGGTGCTCTCACCAGGGCTTCCTCAGTCACTTTTTGAGCATCCAAACCACGTCTGCGCCACGTCTCTACATTTATTTTCTCACTCCTTTGCTCTGGCTTGTTGCTGTGCAGGGTAGGAAAGTTTGCGCCATTTCCTGTTGTCTTTCCCTTGTGCTCCTGAGATATTGTAAAAATGTTCGGTATCCTCCAGTAGGTTGTAATCACTTCACCCTAATGTTTCACAGCTGCTAAGTGTAACTTTAAACCCAACCATTTGAGTGCTTACAATTAGCGAGTCAATGGGGCTGAGATCGGGTCTTTGTGATTGCAAAAAGGAGAAAACGAAACTTTTTTTTTTTTTACCCTGAGTTTTAATTGGATAAAACAGGAACAAAAGTTGTGGAGACGAGGGTTTTTTTTTTTTAATGCAATAAATGATTAGTGGCTTGTGTGCTAGGAAAAAAATAATTGGATCCACTGCTTGGCCTGTTTCACAGATGGAAAAGGCACCGGGACAAGCATTTGTCTGCGGCAGCGCCTGTCCCGGGGACTGCAGGAGCCCCTCTCCGAGCTGCCAGGGCCCGAGCTGCTGGGAGCAGAACTGGGAAGGGATGAGAGGTTCAGCTGTGCCCCTCACCTGTCCCTGTCCCTGTCCCTGCCCCGCACAGCCGGGCCGAGCATCCCCTCTGTCCCCGCGGTGGAGAACCGTGGCACAGGGGCTGTTCAGCCTCCCGTGACATCCAGTGAATACCGGCGTCGATTTGGGCTCCAGAGTCCTCCCAGCCCGACAGGGTGAGACCTCCTCTGGCTGATGTCACCGGGTTTGTCCCCGCTCGGCCCCCGCCTCCGGCACGTGCTGGGGACAGGTTTCAATTATCCCACAGATGCCTTTACCCCGGTGGGAGCAAAGGGCAGGACACGGCGGGGTACGAGTCACCAGCGCCGGGGCTGGGCCAGGGACGTGGCAGGGCCGCTGTCCCCCCGGCTGCCCAGGGGCACTGCTGGACATGCCACATGTCCCCCCGGCCTCTGGGACATTCCTGGCTGTGCCTGGGCATTGACACTGTCCCGTCAATTGCCACCCATCCCTCCCTGGGCTCAGATGTAATTTGAAGCTGTGCATCTGTCAGTGAGTTCCCAGGCTGAATTTTTGCCTTTCTTGGGAGTTTCTGCTGCAGGAAATTACACTAAAATACTGACGGTAGGATCAGGGGCTTGCAGCATTCCCTGTCACCTCCATCTCCTTCCCTCCATCACATCCCTGGGGATGTACACAGTGCAGGGATGCTACTCCCTGGCAGCTCCCCCTCCATGGAAAGCATTCCTGCCACCTGATCATAAATACTAATTAATAGCAAAGCCCTGGTCTAGATCAAGGAGGAGGATCTGAATTTTCTTGGGAACTTTGCTGTCTGAAAGGTATCTGAAATATTCCCTAGCACTCAGCCTATCAGTGGGTCAATTACACGGTGAGCAGCCATACAAAGTTAATTTCTAATTTAATACAATGTTAAAAGGTTGTCAGGTTAAAATCTAATCTATAAACGAGACATGAAACGCCTCTTTAATAAAAACAAGTATTGCTAACCAGTCCTGGCTCAAACCACAGGCTGCTGCTTCTTTTATAGGATATAATTATTTCCCAGTGAGTATTTACAATATTATTACAGGACATTAATAAAAGGTGATGCCACTGCCCGTGTGGCAGCTGAGCATTAATCCCACTCCAATCCAGCCCCTCTTCTTCCAGACCCTTTTCTGGAGAGGTGGGAAGTGTCAGCTCGTGGGGCCATGGGAAGAAGGACAGGGAGAGAACCGATTGTATTTTCCCTTAAAAGTAGGATTGTGGGAGCAGGGACACCCTGATGTGTTCTGGAGGAAGCACAGCATCTCTGCATCCCCCAGGGAGGAGGAGACTCTCCTGGGATGAGATGGGAACGATGGGTGAGGATATTCCTTCCTGAGCAGCCTGGGGAGAGGACTTTGGCAAGGGTCTGCTGTGGGCTGGAGGCTGTGAACCACGTTCAGAGCAGCAGCTTCATTGAAGCAGAAAACCAGAGAGAGCACCTGCAGCCCAGAGTGAAGAGCTCCCTGCTCCCCATCCCACCTTGCACCCATTTCATGACCCCCAGTGGAAAGGCCAGGCATGTCCCACTGCTTCTCCCCCCATGCCAGGGTGCCCACACTGCAGCCACCTCCCAAGGTACATTGAATTTTGCTCTTTTTGCTGCAGCCACCTCCCAAGGTACATTGAATTTTGCTCTTTTTGCTGTCGAAAGGAGAAAGTCCAGCTGTCATGTGGGAGTGATGCCATTGTCCTGCCCGGGTGACTGGCCGGACTATGAGACTCCCGCTCCTGGTAGTCCACAGTGTCCGTGGGAGCTGGGCAGGATCAGGGCTGCCCTTGCCAGGCTCAGCCAAAAACCACCATGTGTCACCCTGCTGTGGGGCACATGATCAGCTCTGCTATCATGTGGGTTGATTTTCCAGGAGGAATCTCACCAGCTCCAAAGGCTTGGATCAGAAGTCTGAGCTCCCCTNTGTGAAACCCCCCCTGTGCCTCCTCAGCAGGGCACAGGGTGTGACCTCTCCTCCTTCCACCTGCAGAGGAAGCAGAGGCGCCCGGGGGGGCGGGCTCAGGTGCTTCCCTGCGTCCCACCAGCACCTGAAGGGCAGGGGAATGGGGCTGCCCACGCACGGGCCNATGTCCCACTGCTTCTCCCCCCATGCCAGGGTGCCCACACTGCAGCCACCTCCCAAGGTACATTGAGTTTTGCTCTTTTTGCTGCAGCCACCTCCCAAGGTACATTGAGTTTTGCTCTTTTTGCTGTCGAAAGGAGAAAGTCCAGCTGTCATGTGGGAGTGATGCCATTGTCCTGCCCGGGTGACTGGCCGGACTATGAGACTCCCGCTCCTGGTAGTCCACAGTGTCCGTGGGAGCTGGGCAGGATCAGGGCTGCCCTTGCCAGGCTCAGCCAAAAACCACCATGTGTCACCCTGCTGTGGGGCACATGATCAGCTCTGCTATCATGTGGGTTGATTTTCCAGGAGGAATCTCACCAGCTCCAAAGGCTTGGATCAGAAGTCTGAGCTCCCCTCTATGCCCGTGGAGCCCAGCAAGGAGGGGTTTTCCTAAAGACCACCAAGATTTTGATGGGAGCAGGTGATCCCCACCACAGCAAGGGCTGGAGGGGAATGGGAGGTAATTCAGTGTAAGACTGGAGCTAAAATGGAGGCACAGGGAGATGTGCTGCTCTGAAGCTTCAAGGGATGTGTGAGCCCTTTGCTCTGGCCCTCCACTGGCCAGGACTCTTTCCCTTCCTTTCCCTGGGTTTTCTGGTAAATTCTGCTGCTCTCTGTAATTGAGAAAAGCTGCTGCTGAACATCTGCACAGGCACTGTCCTCTCGGAGCGGCTGCCGGGGCTGCGAGTGCTGCGCTGCCGGTGCTTTGATGTGCGGGTGATTCACGGCTTGGCGGGGCCGCCCCGCAGATGCTGCCCCTGGGTGGTGCGGGATGGGATGGGATGGGATGGGATGGGATGGGAT
>VXBC01005835.1:27780-48396 GCA_013399945.1 Ploceus nigricollis
TTTTTTTTTTTTTAGCCACATATCATTTTCCAGCACATTATATTCTCTTAAGCTTTGTCGGTTCCATGTCTTTACTGAATACCTGCACATCCAAAAGATTGAAAAAACTCAACTTCACAAGGCTTTTAAGTGTCTCTCTCATAACATCCTTGGAGGCAAACTCAGGAAGTGGAGGCTGGATAAGTGAACAGCAAGGTAGATTTGGAACTGACTAGATAGCAAAGTTCCAGAGGGTCTGTTAGTGGCACAGGATGTAGTTGGGGGCTTCTCACTGATGTTGTCCCTGAAGGTTCCATACTGGGCTCAGTGTTCTTTTACTTATTCATCAGTAACTTGGATGAAGGGGCAGATGCCTTCTCAGCAAAGCTGGGAGCATGGTCAGTAAGCCAGAGACCTGTGCAGCCCTGAGAGGGACTCTGACAGACTGGAGAGGTGGGCAGAGATGGGTGGATCTCATCAATATCTACAAGTATCAGAAGAGCGGGTGCCAAAAGGATGGAGACAGGCACTTCTTGGTAGTGCCCAGGAACCGGACAAGATGCAATGGGTAGAAACAGATGCACAGGAAGTTCCACCTGAACATGAGGAAGAATTTCTTTACTGTGTGGGTGAGTAAGCACCAGAATGGATTGTCCAGATAAGTTGTAGAGTCTCCCTGGACATATTCAAGTACCACCTGGTTGCAATCCTGTGCAGAGTACTCTAGGATCACCCTGCTTGAACATCAGAGTTAGACTAGATGTCCCAGTGTGGTCTCTTGTAACATTACCTGTTCTGTGATTTTGTGTAAATGGAAATTCACTGGGCACCAAATATGAGATAAGAGACCACATTACACAAATCACTGTAATAAATGTCATTCACTGAATGCACTGTAGCAGCTGTGATCTACTGGGGACTGTGCATCTCTTGTTCCCACAGAGTGTGAGCTTTCTCTTAATAGTATACTTAGTACAACAGGCAACAAGCAGGTGATCTAAGAGAAATTTAAAACTGCTCCTAGTTAAGTCTGTTCACAGACACAGCTGCAAATCTCAGTTCGGTATTAACGCTGTTTAAGCCAAATCCCAAAACATGTAGTTTGCATTGAAAACCACCAATATATCAAAGCAAGAGATATTTTCTGTATAAGAGCACCTCTGCATCATCCCACTGCATGATTTATTTTTTTTTCTGAAAGATACAGTCTTCCTTTCTCACATAGACACATACTCTGTATACATATTACATCCTGGGGAAAAAAAAAAGGTTTTTATATTTTCATTATATCTTTCCAGCCCATTGATCAATTTAAAGATAATTTAAAGAGAATTTAAAGAGTATTAAGAGACAGATTCAACTCATGTACAGTACATGCATCTGAGAAAAATTCCTTACTGAACATCTAGAAAGTCCTGTGTAGTAGTCTACTTCTGCAAGTGCAAAATTGGCTGACTGAGGTAGCTCAATGAAAACTGGTTATAAAGCTTCAGGTTAATCTCAGGTTCATGACAGCTTTACTGCAGTGGGAAACAAAGACACCCTTTAAATTCTACTCTCACAAAACAATACACTGTATATAGAAGAAAGCCTCTTGGAGAAAAGATAAGGAAATAAACAGCATATATGTACAGACATTAATATTACAGACTGTGGTATTAGAAGATCAGATATATTCACAAAAGTAGAAGATAAGTATGCGTATACATAAGAGTCAAACAAGTGAGTGCAGTACCAAGTGTTCAATACCATGCCTTTTCGATAACAGAAAGGACTGAAAAGGATTTATATCACGACCTTTCCCAGTTCAGCCTAGAAAGTACTGTGTAGACAAGAACTCCGGAAAAAGGAAAAGACAGATGTGTCGGCCAGTTTGCCACTGTGACAGAATGAGTGATAAGTTTCACTTGTAAGAGAGAAGTAGGAGTAGGTTTATTGACATAAAACAGTGATTTAACAAAGTGCAACAGTAACTGCAACAGTGATTTAACATTTGATGGCAAGGTACACTTCAACATTTGCTTTATAGAGGACAGGGTCAAGCAAAACTCTCCGTGCGACCTTTACATTGAGTCATGAGATTTGGAAAGGACTCTCTTGTATTCTAAATTCCTGTTTCAGTTTATGTGAGGGTATATCCAGACTTAGTCCTAGACGTGGTTGATGGTTTATATCTAAAGGATTATATATATAATGCTTTCTGTCACTTAGCTAAAATCTCAAAGTTTAGCATGCTATCAATTACTTCCCAAGAATCTGTTGCAGCAAGAAATGTCTCATCTACAAGTAGTAACCCTGAGAGGCACCTCTCTCAAAGAGCATGCTCTGGATTTGCTCCAGCTGGTCAAGGTTCAGTCTGTGCTGGGGACCCCAGAGCTGGATCTAGCACTCCAGGTGGGATCTGACACGTCCAACTTAAGCCATATGCAGCTATCACAAACACTCCTGGTTGCTTACGCAGAGGTGAGGGACAAGCACACCTCACCTGTCTGTAAATTCCCTCCCTTCCCCTCAGCAGTTTCAGGGTGCTGTGGTGCAGGTACAAGAGAAAAGATAGTTCCTGTGATTTGGGTACTCCTGCTGGCAGCTATTGATATACAATACAATTTACAACCACTCAGCACTGGTTTAGAAGACAAAATGGTCAAAATGGGCTGAAATAGAGCCAAACATCAGAATTTGTATGAGGATTAAGTATAAATGTTCTACATGCAGTTTCTTCCTTTCATCTACTCCTTATTTAAGAATATTACTAACTGGCAAATGTAAGGGTCAAAACCTTGTGGTATTAACCCATGCAAACCCATGCAAACTACAGGTATTAACCCTGTAGTCTTAATTTCAAAGAGATGGAACCTCATTTCACTGATGGAACTGTCTTATCACTAATAACTGTTTCTTGGTGGAAGACAAAAGGCAGACAAATGATACAATATAAGTAGAAAATGCTGTGTCAGGACCAACAGCATCAACTGGAAATCTCCCAAGGACTTTCCCAAAATTACTGATTTGACAGATTTCTCTCACAGAAGCAGTCATAGAACTAGAATATACGTCTGTCCAAAATGTAAAACCACCCAACCTCCACAAAACATCCCCAGACAGCCTCATCATTGCAGCAGTCTCACAAAACATTCAGCTCTCATATAAACCATTATTTGAACACAGTGAAGCATTTCTGCTGAGAAACTATTAGTTTACAGAGAAAATACCATGAGATTTCCTTGCTTCATTGTATTCACCTACTACCTTCCACTGTGTCAGTACAGCTCACTTAGACAGAGAAAGGTGTCTTTTAGTTTGATTTCAGGCAAGTGCTATACAAGCACTTATCTACTACGGTACAACTTTTCTTTCTGCATAAGTAAAGCTAAGAATGCCTTTTGTGATGATTCATGCTGGTAAAAGAAAAAAAAAAGATAAAATAAATCCCAATCAGTAACAAAACAAGAATTCTACCCACCCCAAGCCAAACAAACAAACAAAAAAGCCTGCCCATGATAGTCAGTTGAGATTTTTTGTAGCTGTCAGTCTTGGTAAATATTCAAATTAGTCAAAAACATCTAGAACCTAGTAATTAGTCATCAGATTACAAGCATCATTCCTAAGCACATTTTAAATGTAAATCAAACTCCTGACAGAGAAGTTTCACTTTTCTAAGGTGTGAAGTCTAAAGTCTAAAGAAAATAAATGTCAGACACTACAGCTATGACTAATTTAGATTTTATTTCATGAAATCTGGAGCTATAATACCTCTTATTAATACCTGTTAAGATTGTTTTATCATGTTCACTTTTTGTAGACAAACATATTACTAAGTTGCAAAATAAATCAACTCAAAAGATTTTGCATAGTGTATATCACCATTTTGATAGTGGTGAATGGCTTAAAGTCCTGATAGACATCAGTGACAAGTGGTGTCCACCTTAGGACCAGTGCTACTTAATAACTTCATCAATGACATAGATGAAGGGATCAACTGCAGCCTCAACAAATTTGCACATGACACCAAGCTGAGTGGTGCAGCTGACACACCTGAAAGATGGGATGCCATCCAGAGGGATTGGGACAAGCCAATAATTGGGTCCATGGGAATCTCAAGAGGTTTAACAAGACCAAGTTCAGGGTGCTGCACCTGGGTCAGAGCAACCTCTGGTACCAGCACAGATGGAGAGCAGCCCTGGGGAGAAGGACTTGGGGATGCCGGTGGGTGAGGGGCTGGACATGACCCAGCCATGGGCACTCCCAGCCCAGAAAGCCAAACGTGTCCTGGGCTGCATCCAGAGCAGCGTGGGCAGCAGGGCCAGGGAGGGGATTCTGCCCCTCTGCTCTGCTCTGGTGAGAGCCCACCTGGAACCCTGCAACCAGCTCTGGGGTCCCAGCACAGGAGGGACATGGAACTGTTGGAGTGAGTCTAAAGGAGGCCACCAAGATGGTTAGAAGGATGGAGCATCTCCTCAATGAGAAAATGCTGAGAGAATTGGGGTTGTTCATCCTGGAAAAGAGAAAGCTGTGGAGTGACTTAAGTGCAGCTTTCCTTCTGAAGGGAGCCTACAAAAAGACAGAGAGATACCATTTAAAAGAGCATGTAGTGACAGGACAAGGAAAGATCACTTCAAACTCTCAAAGCAAGTAGGTTTACAGTAGATATTAGGAAGAAATTCCTTACTGTGAGGGTAGAGAGCTACTGGAACAGGCTGCCCAGAGAAGTTGTGGACGCTTCATCCTGCAACTGTTCAAGGCCAGGCTGGATGGGACTGTGAAAAACCTGGTTTAGTGGAAGGTATCCCCTCCCATGGCAGGGATGTTGGAGCTAGATGATCTTCAAGGTCCCTTCCAATGCAAATTATTCTATGATTCTATGAATAATTGCATCATTTGGAAAGATGAGCAGTTGAACTAAGTACCAATAATCATAATTGTGTATTTTGAAAACTTAATGGTCTTATTTTACTTTAAGGTATTTTGCAATAGAAATCAATAAATAGATAGCTAAATAAAATTAAACAATTGTTTTCTACTACATGCTAAAATACAGTAATTTTATGTATAATATTCTGTGGTTTTCCCCTCTATCTCTGAATAGTCTGCATGTTGTTCTCCTAAGATATGCAAATTATTGTTTCAATCTGGTTTATTGCCATAAGGGACTGCTTGAGAATTTAGTTTATTAAACCAGGGATGAATGAAAATACAGCAGTTTACCAGAAATATTATCTGCAAAAGTGTGAGTCTGTAACCAGCTCCTTTTTTAACATCTAGGAAGCCACTGCTTCAAAAAGAAAAAAACAAAACAAAACAACAAAAAGAAGTGGCTTATTGGCAAATATTGCCAGCCTTTCAAGAAATTGTTTGAAGCACTTAACACACACTCTTCCTGATTTCAGGTCAGATAACAGGTTATGGAAATATTGTCTCAATGGTTCTTCAGATGCTGAATTTCCTACTTCATCAAAGAGTTAATGGTTTCCACTCTGCGACTTAGTCAACAACAGTCCAGGTGTGCCCACATCCTCAGCTGATCCAATTTAGTGGAGGGCACTTTTAAAAGAAAATCCTGAGAACCAGAAGGAAGCTGTGACAGCCCATGACTGCAAACAGAGACTGTACCTTGGGAAGTTCTGCACACTGCTGTGCACTCCAGCATGCTGCACCTGGGCTGTAGCAGCGTAGCCCAGGATCCATTCTGCAGAGGTTGCAGCCAGAATTAATGGCTTTTCAATTGCATCATCCCTTCCTCATTTAGTTAGCCAATTTTAAATCCTGCTGGTTAGAGTGAATGGATCAAAAGCTAATGAATGAAAACAGAGCCTGGCAACTAGCTTCTAAAAATTTGCTATTCAATAGGCAATATTCTTTCACCTGAGAAATCTCTTGCAAAGCAATTTCACTGAGAACAGTCTAGAGCAGGGATAAAAACTCAGGTCTCTGGCTCAGTAGTTTGAGCATGAGAAAGTCCAATAGTCTGGTCAAATTTCATACAAAATGGTGAAGAAAAAAGGAAACACAAAGGGAGGGATCACCAGTGTGGAATATTCAGGATCTTGCCTCAAAAGAGGGTGCAGGAATTCAAACTATAATTTTGCATCTGCATTATCCCAGACATGTCTATCATTCTCAGCCCAGCCATTAGGAGTTGAGGTCTTGGAGCATACTTCCTCAATAATGGAAGGAAAAGAGGAATGGGTTTGCAGACTGTGGCTAACAAAAATAAATCTGTAGCTAGCTTTAAGGAGGACAGGATCTTCCAAGGCCTTTCATCTCTTCTCTGACTCATTTTTGGCTGTGAATAAAATATTTCAACCTTTCTGTATCTTTTCCTCCAGCTGTAAAATGTAATCCCTCCTGCCTTCTGATGCCTGCAGTGAGAATTAGGTTCACCCATTGCAGCATATAGAGCTACCCAGGTCAACCAAACCAAGTTTCATTTTTCTTTTTATAGCAGCAGTATTGAACATAGCTACAGCAGAAGAGAATGCAGAAGTTGCATTTGTGTTACAGGCAGGAAGCTGAGAGGAGAAAAGGAACAGAGGAAACATTTTGTGGATCTCACTTTGAGCCCTGAAAGTAGCTTCTGCTGATACAAATCATATGTTGAGATTTTTAATGTGACTGGCACTGCCTGAAGGGGCAAACTGAGAACTGGCAAGTCTTCCCTCCCTCTTGCCAAATAGACACTCTTCCATGGAAGCAATATTTCTCAGTACTGACTATGAGTCACTTTTCAGCCCTGTGATCAGTGTCAATGATGTAAATAATGGATCACTAATATATGCTGTATCACACGCAATAGAAGTAGAGGCACAGTTTAGACAACCGTTATGTTCTTATAAAATATCTAAGAAATACCTATACCAGTAGCAACTGCACCTCTGGGATTTCCCAGAAATGCTGCAGAAGGATTTTTCAGATAATCAGACAACAATTAACAAGTTCTTAGAGCAAACTATCAGAGCTTTCTACATCTCATTCCTCTTCATAGATACGGTGATCTTGCTGGAGAGCAGTTATTTAATATTTCGTAGAATAAAATAGCATATTTTGCAGCAGGCTGTCACCTCAGAAGATAAGGAAATTAACTCTGTTCTCACTTTATATCAGTCTTTTTATTTTCTTCCCCACAGTAACAGTGGTACCAGTTGCACCTTTTCATCATACCTCCTTGTTCCCATGAGACTGCCTCTTTAGTGATTAATATTTCATGGGTTTTTTTAGGGGCAGAAGGGAATGCATTTCAAAAGCAGGTACCAAAATAAGACACAGAAAGTTTATCAGCTCCATTTCACATAGGGTGTGACTAATGACAATTCATTCTTTTTAATTGTTTGCATGTGCTGTCTTCCTCAAGACTTTGGATCTTCAGTAGTACTCTGATCAACTCACGACCATTGTCCTGTACAACACTTGCATGCACATCACTGTTCCTGAATATAAACATACACAAAACAGCAGGACCTTTCTGTCTATTCAGAATAGAAAAGTAAGTACAAATTCCTCATCCTAAACAATGTCTTTCCAGAGCAGCACTGCATGTAATATTGATATGCCTCAACATGATCAGATTGCTGAAGTAATATAATGCCTTCTGGGCTTCTTGGGACACACTCTATCTGTTACAGCATCTTAAGTCAAAGCCACCACAAAACATCTATATCCACTATTCTGCAAAAAAGGCCTTCCTTGCACAGAAGTTTTCATTTAACTTTCCTGAGTCAAGCATTCACATATTAGTCTGCCCATCTAGGAAAAATCAATACTATGCTTTTCACACTGACCTAGTTATGGAATCACAAAATCTAAGCTGATTGTCTGACGTCAGGAGTCTGAAGGAAATCAGAATCTCTCAACTCCTGCACTAGCATCTTCCACAACTGAATAGACAACTAGGTTTATATAATCTGCTGCAGCTAGGAAATGCAGTTCACTCAAAAGTTCCATCTTCAGTTCAATACACTGTTTTGCTGCCAAAGCAGCAGAGTTTAAAATTTTACAATGTAACAAGAGTTTGAAAAAGTGGATTTGCAAAAACTTTTTTATCCTGCCGTTTTTCTTACTGAATGGTGCACTGGACATTCACAACCAATCTGCAACTAGCAGTTAAAGTGCCGCCGTGAATGTTCCAGTCTTGTTGCTGCAGCAAGAATGGTGCCTTCTGTGCATTGAAGTCTAGCCCTTGAATCTTGGGGCAGGTGTGTGTTGTAATGCTGAAAATCTTGACAACTGTGATGGATGTCAATTTTGAAGTAACAAAAGTGTGAAAAGTGAAAAAGTATTTCTCAATGAAAAATATAAATTCATGGCAAGCTTAGAAGCTGTGTGATAAATGCAAACAGAATTGCCAGAAACTTCCAGCTTCTATTGATACCCATTCTCCCTAGTTCTTCCTGTTCGTTTTCAAGTATTTCATAAGTGACTTGATTACTTATCTTTTAATAATTCTGTTAACTTCATTACAGCACAGCAAAATTATCAAGTAGGTTAAATCAAAGGTAATACCCTAAAAGTTGGTATATGCATTTTTTCATAGCACCAGGGATTTCTAACTGCATTTCATTACCCATTGTTGAAGAAAAACAAGTACTGATCATATCTTGACATGCAAAAACTCACACTTTTTCTGTGCACACACGACGATCATTAACACTTGAACTTCATATTGATGGAAATGGATAGTTAACTCGATATTTTTGTTACAAATTACCGTTTTAAGCTAGAGACTTCACAGTAGTGTAAGAAAATACCACAAAGCAAACCAGCTGGACAATAAACAGTGTTAAACAGTCTAATATATCTCAAGTGGAGCTGTGAGGAAAAACAGAAAAAGAAGACACTGAAAAATTCTGTAACTATTTGCCAGTTCAGTTACAATAAGCTTAAAGTGCCATTAACACAGGCAAAAAAGGAACTGAAATAGCTCTGAGATATGCCTAATTCCACTAATGTACCCCAGGAGGCAGATAGCAATCAGCCCCAGTAAGCTGAAGCATTTGTACCCCTATCAAGTGCAGCACAAGCACTCTCCCAGTGAGACCTGGCTCCAGTCCACAACACATCTGGGCTTCTTAGGAAAAGGATTTTTCAGTTCCTCTGACAGACAAGTAAATTCAGAGTTTCTCCAGAAGGACATCCTGAGAGAAGATTGAAGCTCTGTCCCTTGCAATCGTTTCTTTATTAATTATAGGTGATGTCAATATGATCCTCTAATTTATACACATCTGCGTAAACTTAACTACCTTTGCTTTTTGAGAAGCTGTTCCTAAGAAAAAGGTGTAAGGCAAAGGGAACAAGTGGGTTTGATTATCACAGTTTCCTGTGAAACTCTTATGCATTAAGAATTTTAAACCTTGAAAGCTTTTGAAATTTCACAGATTGTCTCTGAGCTTACCTAAATCACCAAAAATGTAGGAAAAACATTTTATCAAAAATGTTTGCCATCAGCTGAAAACCTAGAGCCCATTTTCCTCACCCTAACAAATTGCTATTAGATAATTAACTAAAAAAAGGTTTCAGACTTGTTCCATGTATAGAAGTTTGCTTTTTATCTGAGTTCTGAGCTACCTGAGGGCCATCCATTGCTATTCAAAGTACAGTCATCAGGGTAACAGTTCCTGAAAGCCAGACTTGTTTGTCTTGTTTGTTTTATCAGTGGAAAACAGTCCTGCAGTTCTCGTGTTTGCAACTATGGATACATCTGAGGTACTTTATATTCTTCAGGTACCCTCCACTACTCCAGTTTCCATGCATATATAAGATTCATGTGTTCAGTATATGAAAGAGAATGTATGAAAACATAATTTCCATTTAATACATTTTTATGTGCAGATCTCCATGTTGAAACTCCAGCAGCTGAGCAGTGAGCTATCAGCCAAAATCAGAAAAGTTCAAAGAAATACAAAGGGAAAATCAGAAGCCTCATGTCCCTGTCATGTTACCTTTGTTTTACAGCAGTGTAATTAAAGGAATTCAATTCTAATTTTACTATCAGATAAACAGTTCTCTTCCTTTATCCTGGATTGTTAAAAATATGAAGAAGTCTAAGGTAATAGTATTCAGAAATGCTTTCCCCTTTGAAACAAGATCATCATAGTCAGAATGTTGACGAGGTGCTACATGATGGTTAAGACACTCTGTGTGTCCCTGATAAGCAAAGATAGTAATCAGGAGAGAGTTTGGTGTCTGCCTAATCTTAGCCTCTTTCAGACCAGTCTCTGCAAGTTACAATTGCATTCTGCCAGCAAATAAATTTTAAGAAAGATTCAGAATTCACATCTCATTTAGAAAAATCTCTCTGCTGTGTAAAACCAATTATGGTTAAGCAAAAACATCAGGAAAATAGGTATTTGCTGAAGAAAGTAACTTCTTTCCAACAGAACCACAAAACATTATAGCAAAAGCCCTGAAAGACAGGTGAAAATCCATTTAAACTGGAAAATATACCTATATGCATAAAGCTCTTACTGGCAGCCCAGCAGAAACAAATAGCAACATTTATGCCTTGTGCAGAACAACAGATTTTGAATACATGGTATATAAATGCCCATCATGCGGCTTAAGGTTTGTGGACTGTGGCTTCTATGTTCCTGTCCACGAAGGCACTTTACTGAGCATCAACAAGGTTTGCATATGTTCAGCACCTACTGTTGTAAGTGGTGGATTTATACCCCTTGAGAAGGCAGATTTACAAATTTAGGTCTGGTGAAGACAGGCAAGTACATTAACTATGACAGAGGTAACTATCCCTACCGTTTTGTTAACATAATAGAATCCATGCCCTGTTACCTCACTAAAACAAAGCAGTCCACAGGCTGCTCTGGGCACTCCTGAACTGTGAAAACCAGCAAGATTCAGGCATCTGCATCGCCAGTCAATACTGATGAACAGGACAAGGTGGAAGAGAAAATCTCATCACAAGTATAATGTAATACTGGCACTGAGAGGACACATATATTTTGAGGTTTACGACTCTTGGTACAAATAACTACAACCATTACTTAAGATTTTGAGCAAATGAATTTTGAATTCAGCCAGCCTGGAAAGGGCTGTCCAAAAGATCTATCCACCCAACTTTTCTTTCCTGGCTTACACAGGCTATGATTAGCCAGATTCCAACTTAAACAGTTGGGGAAAGAAATGTGATTGTCTAGCATCCTTCGAGAACTAAAAATCTTGAGGCAGTTTTCTTGTCCTTTTCCTTCAGCTGAATAATTTCTTAGCCTAACCTGTGTCACTGACTTGACAGATGCAACAAATAAGATAATATTGAATATAAAACCTGTGCTTTAATATATTTAAGGATGTGCACTCTAAAAAAAAAATACCAATATAATGTTGGTAAGTTAACAGTTCCTAAAAAACTAATAATAAAATCCAGAAATCTGACAAACACAATGAACAAAATTTAGAAGTTATGTAAAGTGCTGTAGTAGTAGATTATATGCTAATTTTGTGACCAGATCAAAACATTGGTTAATTCTAGCACAGGAATAGAACAGTCTTGGCATGTTACATGGATTGCAAATTCTTTCACCTTCCCCTTTTTCCTCTCAGAAGAGGCTGGTAATTTAAATTAGTCTTAACCCCATAGCACTGCATCTAGATGAAAATGGGAAGAAGAAATGAAGATATACATGTGTAGTGGGTGGACCCTGGCTGGATGTCAAGCACCCACCAAAGCTGCTCTATCACTTTCCTCTAGAAGCGGACAGGGGAGAGAAAACAGGGTCCGTGAATTGAGATAAGGACAGAGAGAGATCACTGCCAAATACCATTATGGGAAAAACTGACTCAACTTGGGATATTAATTGAATTCTTTATTAACAAAATCAGAGCAGGATAATTGTTGCAGTCACAGGGCCTGCCAGACCTCCCTGGCAGTCAGCAGCCTNCGGGCAAGAACCCGAGGAAACCCCAAGCCGATACAGATAATGAGAATTTAAATAAATCTTAAAAACACCTTTCTCTCACCCCTAACTCTCTCCTGGACTCTACCCCCTCCCCCACAGTGGCACAGAGAAACTGGGAATAGGGGTTATGCTCAGTTCTTCCCACATTCCTGACACTGCTCAGGGAGAAGAGTCCCTGCTCCAGTGTGGAGTGCCTCCCATCGGAGACTGTTGTCCATAAACTTTTCCAGTGTGAGTCCATCCCATGGAAACAGTTCTCCACAAACTGCTCCAATGTGGGTCACTGTTCCGCAGGGTGCACTCCTTCAGGCACAGCCTGCTCCAGCATGGGTCCCCCACAGGGTCACAAGTCCTGCCAGGAGATCTATTCCAGCCTGGGCTCTGTCCACGGATCTTCAAGCCCCTGTCAGGATCCTGTTCCAGCACAGGCCTCCCGAGGGGTCACAGCCTCTTCTCAGGCATCCACCTGCTCCAGCCTGGGGCTCCTCCATGGGCTGTGGGTGGATCTCAGCATCCCCATGGACCTCCCTGGGCTTCAGAGGCACAGCTGCTTCACCATGGTCTGCACCAGGGGCTGCAGGGGAATCCCAGGTCTCTGCCTGGAGCAACTCCTGACACTCCTGCTGCACTGACCTTGGTGTCTGCAGGGCTGCTCCCCTCACATGTTCTCACTTCACTCTTGTCTGTCCACAACTACATCTGTGCAATAACTTTTTTTTCCTTAAATGTGTTACCACAGAAGTACTACCACAGTTTCTGATTGCCTTGGCCTTTTTCAGCAGTGGGTCTGTCCTGGAGCCAGCTGGCACTTGCTGAGCCAGACACGGAGGCAGCTTCTGGCAGTTTCTCACAGAAGACACCCCTTTAGCCCCTGCTACCAAAACCTGGCCACACAAACCCAACACAGGAAATACAGATTAAAAGCTAGATGTCCTGCCCCTGCTACTTGCTGCTTCAAAGAGAAAACGAGCAGGTAAATAAACTATATACCTCAAGTATCAGTACCTAAAGTACAGGTAACCCAGTGTGAAGACCAAAATAGACAAGCTTAAACCTAAGACCTGCATCTAAGTCTCAGATTATTCTGGATGTTCAGTGAAGGACTCTGGAGAAAGAGTCTCTTCTCCATGCATCAATATATTAAAATATATTTTCAAAACATCAGTATATTCATATCAAATTAGCACAGCTTTGCAAAGATGTTTTCACCTTAGGCAAATCGCATTCATTACTGCTAGTGACTCAGGTGTCCTATAAATACAGACTTTATTTTGCTAGTAAAATCTACCACACTGGTAGTTAGAGTAAATATTTGCATGTCTTTGCAGAGCATGTTATGTCCATTCTCCCTCAGACAGATATCCGTAAAAATGCTGGGTACTGCACGTGGTTCAGGTATCCAACTGCATGAACGTCCTTGCCACAGACAGAAACAGACAGGACTGGAGATAGCATTTACTCAGGCAGAAAAAGTGCTGCAGGGAAAATTTTTTCATAGGAATCCTATCTTCACTCTCAAATTTGAGCTGTGGCAGTAAAATTTATTCAGTTAGAGATTCTTCATACTGGAGAGCCTTCCTCAACCATAATAACTTGCCTAGAGGAAGATTTGGACCTCCATAATCATTTACTGCACCAAACCTCTCCAGTGACAGATAACTTTTGACTTTCTGTTTCAGACAGATACACATTTCAAATATGAAATGGGGAAGAATGCCAAAAAAACCAAAGTGGCCCATGCTAAAATACCCTTGAAGACAACGGTAAGCCTGTGAACGTATTGCCACAGCAGAGGCTTTTCTGTATAAAAAGCACATCTATTTCTTTTTAGGATAAATTACAAGGTATGCCAAGATCCTTTATAGAATACCATGGTCTAGTGATCTCCAATTTCCTCCACAGGTCTGTTAGTCATTTTAATTCATTAAAAGCTAAGAAACTATAAAATTACTTCAGTGGGTAAACTGTTCAAGAGCTGTGGTTATTGCTCCATCAACAGCTTTCCAGCAGATCCACTGTTCTTGAGCTAAGCAGTGCTCTCTCCAGGCCAATACCTTGTGTCTCAGTGTTTTTGAAAACAGAACTTTTTGATTGGCAGCTTGATCCTACTCCATCACAGTAATGCATCATGTTGCTCCTGGTGGGACTTCGTGTAATTTTTTAAAGTTCTGATTGAGCTGCAAGAAAGTTTCTCCTCCAACAGCAGCTATGTGGTATGCAACAAAACATGCATGGCAGGTGACAAATCCACATTTCTCAGGATATGCAAAAAACCTTCCCCAAAGACAAAAATTGTCTGCCATGAATAGAAAATGGTGGTTAGATTTGTACTGTCGGTTCCAAACCTATACACTGAAGTGTAAAGTAGCTGTTCATGCCCATTTAGGAACACTCTCATCCTGTCTAAATGTAGAAACTGGAGTGATCAGCAAACATAAAACTAGTAATAAATAATTGGCTTGAACTGTCTATGTAAAAGATGCTACAAACCTATAGAAACATTCATTCAAAAGCAAGTTCTTGCAGAACTGCAAACAAGAATACACAGAAAGTGTTCTGCAGCTTCAAAGGCGTAATAATATCTGCCATTTGTAAAGGATAACTATTTTATATTATTACCACCAAAGACCTCCTAATGGCAAAATTTGCAGGCTGAATTTTTAGTATGTTAATTTCATTTACCTTCTTCCACATGAGACTTTTGTGATACCAAGAAAAATGCTCATTCTTAGAGGATGGGTAGATAATTTGACAGGAATGACAGGATATAAAGAAACAGCATTTTTTTTTCGTCAGAAAGACATTTAACTGAGCAGGAGGTTAGAGAACAGTAATTAATTGATTAATTGTTTTGAAAAGACAAGCACTAAAAAGTATGACCTTTCATTGACATTTTGCTGCAATGGTACATTAATTATTGCTGAATTGCAATAGGTCTCCTGAGGGAACACAGGACATTCTCATTAATATCAGACAAGTTTACCATGGTCACGTCTTTTATAGCAAATGCCTAAAGCTAAATTAAAGGACTATTTATCTCTTGGTCTGATATGTCCAGAATAGACATAATTAGAATTTTTCTAATAGAATATAATAGAAAAATAGAATTTTTCTCTGTGAAATATTTCTTGCATTTAAAAATTAGTAATTCTCATGGCCCAAGGAGCTGGCAGAATTTAATTAAAGAAACATACTGAAAAAGACAAAATTGAGAACTTAGATAGACAGGAAGAGGTTGTTTATCTGTCAGTTATTTTTCTTCTAAGTTTTCACAACAGCTTTTGCAAAGCTCAGCTCTTCAGTCGAGGAAAGTCAAGGAACAAGTCTTGAACTCTTGAATAAAAGAGATCCTGATGGAGATCACACTGCATTGATTCAACCTGAAGGCAATGGTGCTGAGAAGTAAAACATGACGATGTGAGATGCAAAGAGATGATGTGACAAAGAAGGTGTGTCCATTCCTGTACTTGATTCATTTGAGGCTTGTTTCTGGTTTTATCCTTCAGACTTTACTTTGCTCTTTCTGCTCGAAATCAGCGACACC
Organism: Ploceus nigricollis; assembly: GCA_013399945.1. Lineage (NCBI taxonomy): Eukaryota > Metazoa > Chordata > Aves > Passeriformes > Ploceidae > Ploceus > Ploceus nigricollis. The sequence continues at coordinate 43,207 of VXBC01005835.1, forward strand.
AGACTTGCCAGACTGTCAGAATTAAGTGGTTGCCCTGTCAAGGTGCTGGGAAAACAAGGCGTCGACACATAATGCAGAACCTCCCTTAGGAAAATCTTCTCAAAAAGAAGTAGTCTGGAAAAATATTGACATCACTGTAGAAACATTTTAATTGCTCACAGTTTTTTAAGCTAGTGAAAGGTCCTGAAAGTATGACACAATTCTCCAGCATCCTCTCCTGCTCATTCACACATGTTATCTGCAAACATGAGGCCTACTGTTTCCATCCTAATGTAGCAATAAGGATAATCTCTCCCTTTAGAGAATACTCATCCAGTTGGAAGGAGAGATTTTGGGGTATACTGTTAAAGCAGAGAGGACACACCTCGAAATATGATATCAATTATTTGGTCTGATGCTTCTAAATGTCAGGGCATTCAGGGCACACACAGGGCAGGCATTCTTCAAAAGGGCTAAAGCCAGTAAAAACTGTAGTCCCAAGTCTGCAACTCACTTCATGGCATTTAGTCAGGGACTTGTTCCACAAACAGATGTTCAGCAGGATACGTTTATATGGGTTGCTCTGGAGAGCTAGCTAAAAGGAAGAAAGAATCACAAGAGTAATCACAGCATCTTCTAAACTCCTGAAACAATTGCACACTTTAAGTTTGCATTTCTCATACCTTACAAATCTCTTCAGAGAACATGTGTTCCACCTGTATTTTTATTTTGAAAAGCTTTCAGATGCCTTCCCTACAGCATGATTTTTTTCCCCCCAGACAGCAGTACCTCATTGCAAAACATGTCAAAGTGGACAACTCTGCAGAGAGCAGAGTGTCCCCATAGAGACATGGAGGTCTTCTTAATATCCGTTTTGAAAACCTCCTTTTGAAGCATACGTAGTTTTTCTCTTTGGTAAACACTTTCTTCTCCAAGGCATAACACAGAAGCCAGGAGGAGTAGCCCATCTAACCAGTCTTCAAGGGTTAATGAATTTTACATGAATGAATTATTAATGAACAATTACATGTCTTGACACAGTAATGAAGAAGAGTTTGCTCTGAGATTCCAACCAATCACAACCTGAAGGAGAACAGCAGAAGGTAACCCATGATCTCTGTGAGCAGCTAAGCCTTTGATTTGGCTTCTTTGTACTGCAGAGCAGCTGTGCCACAAGAGGAGGTTGGCAGAGGTGCCTGTGACAGAGTAACAGGGCTCTGCAGCAATAAGGCTGCCAGCCCACATTCTTCCAGACAGCTGACCTCTCTCTCTACTGCAAAATAGTCACAAATTCTCTATTTCTGTAAGCAGAGGACTTAAATCACATCTTAAGACTCTAATTTAGAAGTGACATTACCTGAATTCCACTTCAACTATGAATCAACAAGTATTTTCCTGAATGTGCTATTTGTATGTAAATGGCCCACAGGTAAAAGGCAGATTATTTTTAATTCTCTCCAGAATGAAAGGACCTGGCCCTTATCCATGCCTGTTGCCAGACATGGTCAAGTTTTCTTCTAGATAAATGCCTACTAAAAAGCAAAAAGACATTTTTCTGTAGATGTCAGTTTAACACCCTGTCTTCCTTTTGTTTCCAGAGAAGAGAAATTTAGCTCCACAGGTTTTTGCACAAATCCTTTCTGTGACCAAGAGATGGTCAGCAGTCATTCATATGTCAATAGACCAGAGCTGCTCTTAGCACTGATACCAATAATTTCTTGGGTACAATCACATAATGCATCAAGGTTATATAAGTTTGTGTCCAAACTTTAATCCTTGAGGGTCCAAAAGTTCATAATTTAACCAGAAAGCCTGTCACACAGATACTTGTCTATCACTTTACTTCAGTCTCAAGTAATCCCTAGCTACTTCTGGCATTACTTTGCACTCATTGATGTTTTCTTGTTCTTTGTCTGCTACTTCTCTCATTTTCCGTAATTTTTTTTCTTCAAAGTGGCTATTGCAAACCCAAGCAGAGCTGCCTCCACTGCCATAAGAAGCCCTTCATTTTTCTAGTGATAAACCTCAGGGAACTACATAAATTTTTTATTATTATTTCCATTCCTGTGTTAAGAATGTAGCATAACAGTAACCTTCACTGACAAGTAGAATGTCTTTTTCTAGGACAAAATTTTGTAGTGGATGATCAAAATTACTCAACTTTTATTTCAGTTTTCTAAATATAGGAGTGCAACTGTTTTCCAGATGTCTTCAACATATTCAAAAAATAATTTATGAATCATTAAAAGACAGAGATATAGATATAGATAGATATTAAATATGTCCTCAACCCTTAGCATATTAAACTGGAAAAATCCCATCATGGGAAAAGAAAGCATGGGAGAGCAGAATCTGTCTAGTCAGAGTTTTCTAAAACTGGGAGAGCAAACCTGACCATACAAGAGACATAGATGTAGTGGAATAACACAGCTAGAGAAATAGTGGCATGGAACTTCTCCCAGGTGCATTCAGAGTTTTGGCAATATGAGTAATGAGGACTCTGAGCAGCAGTTATCCCCTGGCTTGTGCTACTCTGCCTGTATCAATGATTTATTAGACTCACCAGCAAGGAACATATGCATGTTTTATCCATTTTCTTTCAGCTTTATAAGCCATGTTATTCCCCAAATAATTGAATTGTTATAGTTAAACTAAGGCATCTAGACATAGCACTAGCTAGATGTACACAGACATCTCAGCATTGGCTTTGAGGATGATTAGGCCATGAAATCCTTCTCTCAGGGAGACCAGATGTGAGATTGGACCTTGCTTCCTGCTTTAGGAGATTCATTACTGGAAGTACTGACTGGATTTAGGCTAAGGATTAAACTGGGTTACAAAGAGGAGTGGTATCATTCCTCAGATAACCATATGTGCAGCTACTGGTTTATGAAAAAGGTTTCATTAAAGTGAAAGCTTCTTCCTTTTAACCATGTAGAAGCAGCCATTATGGTTACTGCTCTTATCACATGGAGCACCATACCTTTGATAAATATGGCTGCCCACAGGTTTCTCTAGTATTAATAACCAAGACCAACAATTGCTGGCTGACCAGCATGCTGCAAGTGGTCATGGCTGTGCATTGGCCTCCTGTCCTGCTTACCTGGTGTTCTCACTTTGACCTAATGGCACTGCTTTGAGCACACATCAGGCCTTAGAGCGGCCTGGGTCAGTCAAAATCTGAGCAAAATCTGAGTTGAGTGAACATACGTCTAACCTAGTATTACTGTTTACGTGTTTCTCAGATTCAGCCAAAATGTGCTTCACAACACATTGTGAAGTCAGCACAGCAGTGCATTTTACAAACCTAGTGCACAGTGCCGAAATATGTTGCGTCAGCTTTATACTAGCAACACCACCATATATACCTACATTCTTGTAGGTATATGCCTACATATATTAGGCATGGTCATTATTGAAATACAGAAGGATTATAATTTCCCAAACTGACTTTCTTCCACACAATCAAAGGAAAAATACAGTTTTGCACTTTTTACTGACTGACTACTTGCTTAATCTTTCCATTTCAAGTGTTTATCCAGAGACACCCATTTGTTACCTCACCTTTAAACCACCTCACAGCTCTCACACTAGTCTGCTTCTGCTTCTCCACCAACAAACACTTCTTCACACATTATAAATGCTCTGCAGTAGATGTCACTTTGAGATTGATACTCTTGTGCCATGGCTAGGAGACATAAAGAAAAGCTTCAAGCATTTCCAGACATAATATGAGCCTCATTCTCTGCAACCACAAATGTTTCTTTATAATTGTGTCACAAGCAAAATCTGCCTCCTGCTGTTTTAGGTTAATTTATTGTTAATTTTTTATTTATATATTCAGTTTTAGTTTACTTATCATTACATATGGGAGGCAGTTTTATAAAGAATCCTCCTTGCAACCAGTATCAATATCTAAATTTCATACTAAAACAATTTAGAGTGAATTTTTGGTCTGTCCCAGTAAATAAAAAAGATGCCCTTCTAACTTTAATGTTAGTTAAAATGCCAGGGCATGAGGAGGTTTCTGCAAAAGAGACTTCTGAGTCTTTGCTTTTTTCCTCCCTAAATAAACCCAGTAAATCCCCAGATATTAGAGTTGTTGGAGCAAGGCAAAACTAAGAATGATCTCCTAAATAATACTAAGTCTATCAGGCTTAAATTTTGCATCACTTCTGCTGCAGAGCTACGCATATGCTTTTAAAAGTACTAAACAGGCATCGAAAAGTGGCTTTTGCTGAGTACCCAGAGGAAGTTCAGCCTGAGGCAGTCCTAACATCTCACATTGTCCTGGAAGCAGTGAACTAGAAATCTAAATCTTAAAACAATACTTTAATTAACTGAACATGCAAGGGACAGAGAAGAATTTAATTATTAAAGCTCAATACATGACAACATCCTATTTATCATCTTAGGCACGAAGACTGAACTGACCCCAGCTGGTCAGAGCATTGTGCTAAAAATGTCAAGGTTGTGGTTTTGGTCACTGTATGGTCCTTAAGAGTCAGAGTCAGTGATCCATGTGCGTCACTGCTAACTCAGAATATTCCATGATTCTATGGCTCACTGACACTGTGTAGAGTGAGCTGGAGCTCAGGTGCGGCCCAAGCACCGAAGGAGACAAGATTAATGGCAAGAAGAAAAATGAAACTGAGTCTGCTTCAATACCTTTATTTTCTTCAAAATCGCCCTAACTCACATATCAGGCTCAGTAACTAATATATTGTTTGGCTGACTGCTGTCTCTGTGGTAAAGCATTCTCTGCAAGAACTGTAGGATGGATGAATTCTGTCCCAGGACAGGAGTTGTGCAAATCTGCCTGTAAGTCACTGGATACACAAGTGCTTTAGAGGAGAAAAAAAGAGAACAAACAAGCTGGTTTGAATTCTGAACCCTCTCTTGGTGCATAGAAATGGCTGGCAGGCCTCTTGGCAAAGCCAGTTTTGAGGACTGTTCAGCTCTTAGAGGCTGCCCAGGGCTTAAGATGGTGCCAGATGGTCCATGCAATCTCGTGAGCAAATACAAAACAATTTCTAAGCAACATCGTTAAGAGCTGAGTTTTTTTCAACTGCCCGCAAATGTTAGCTAAAAAATCAGTATCTTAGTACTTTTCTTTACACTTCTGATTCCAGAAACAAAAACTCTTGTGATACTGTATTGGGTCTGACTGAGGTAAAGTTCACAGCCCACACAGTGCTGTGCTTTGCATTG
>VXBC01005835.1:66585-93879 GCA_013399945.1 Ploceus nigricollis
GGAAGGAAGGAAGGAAGGAAGGAAGGAAGGAAGGATTTTCTTCAATGGAGACAGAAAAAAGGTGAAAGTTCAGAAGAGCCTGTGCTATATGATCCAGGGCTGAAGAGGTAAGTTAGAGCTCCAAACACTGACTGGGCTCTCTGTGCAACTCTGGTTTAGATTAGGAGAAGAGAGAATTTTGCTGCACTCTGAAGGTGACAGAGGCTCCTGAAAGGGAACTAGTCTTTCATAAAGTAAAAATATTTGCTAACCAACAGAAGTTGCCCAGTCCAGACAGAAGACATCATTTCCTGAATTGCTGTCTCAGTGAATAAATCTGGCACAAGAAGTTTCCACTCCTTTTCTCTGGAGACTTGTCCACAACTTCACTGAGCTGTACCTTGAATGCTTTTTCATAGAAGCCAACTGGAAGTGGCTGTGCTTAGCTGAGGAACAGTGCTCAGAAGCCTGAGCTCAGGCAAACGATGAAGCAAACTGGTGTCAGAATTGTAGGGTCTGACCAGGACATGGTGTTAGGCTAAACATATTAAAAGCAGTCTGGGTAGAGTAAGAGCATGCACCAGGACAGAATAATTGAAAGAATTAATGTAAGCAGTAACTCCTTTCTTTCTAAAAATATAAAAATATTTGTATCGCAAAACTTTAAGCTGACTTTGCAGCTGAGGCTAGCAGCACACAAATGGTGCCCTAAGACATACAAAGGGAGGACTGATAATATTATGCTGCTGAAATTTATGATTCTTTTTTAACAATGTCCATTAAAACAAAACAAAACAGACCCCCTCAGGCAGAACAGAATGTGGAGCTCGTGTTAAACAAACGTATAAACATATCACGTGGGACTACACATGCTCTGGCAAACAGCACAGGCCACGGAAATGCCCAGCACTTGTGAAGCAATACAGCTGTAAAGGATTACGGCTCTGTGTAACAGAGTATGCAACACCACCACGCGGACAAAGGCGATGGCAACAGCACTCACTGTGAGGTCAGAGGAACTTTTCCAGTAGCTTGCAAGCAAATCAATTCATGAACGTCCAACTGACTGCAGGAAAACATGGTGTCAGGAATACTGGTAATAATACTAAGGAGGAGCTATGGAAATAGCAGTGAGAGTCAGAGCCAAGCTTCCTGAAACTAAGGATACAAGTTAAAAAAACACATAAACTCAAGTACATTGCAATCTGTTCTAGCACACTCTGGACACACACCGGTAGTTAGAAAGCTGTTCATATGATTTTGAAACCATGCATGTTATTATTGCTTATTACTGCTCTTTGCTTGAAAAGGAGTGGGCAGGGAGCTGACCTTTTTTGAAAGGCACCACAGGAACCAGGTGACACCAGGCTTGTGTTTGAGGGGGTGAGGGCAGACAGGGTATGCTGTGTTACAATGAGCCATCCAGCGGAAACCTGTAAGGTGAACAAAAACCTCTCTGGCTCCAGGTGATTACTGAAAAGCATATAGCTTTCCTCCGCCATGCCTGAGGAGGGCAAAGGAAACACAAAAGAAATAAAGGGTGGTATTCCTAATTAAGGAAGGGGGCAGAAGATATGTTCATAGGGATGGATCTAGATTTTCCAGGAGATTTGAACAATCTCTGCAGACCAACCCAGTCCTCCAAAACATTTATGTTGCTTCTTTGGTCATCCATACAAACAGCAGAGGTTACCTTTAGGGCAATAAACTCGGGGCACAACTCAGATGTGTTGCCAAGATATTCTTGCATTTAGGAACTAGGAAGAGGAATATGCAGGACTTCTTTCACCTGCCAGAGAGGGCCTGCAGACAAGACAGATTTCCATCCTAGCTGAAATACATCCAAGAGAATCACAGCATAAAACTGAAAATCTCATAAGCCATCTTGCTTTCAGCATTGATAATTCAAAGAGTTTCCAAGTCCACTGCTTTTAAAAAATAGTTAAGAAAGCCATAAATGAGATAGAACTACCTAACTGATATTTTCCCTTTCAAACTATTTCCTAATAATTATATAGGAATAACATTTTCTTCTTTGCCTAATAAGCAGTTAATTTTCTAGAGACACTTTATGCATTAATGTGTCACAATTGTTGCTGTCCAACAACCATTTTAACTCACAGAGGGACAGTCAATCCCCCTTTTCCTTCTTCCCCATATTATCAAGTTCCCATTTTCCACTTAGAAATATTTTTAAAGTAGCAGCTGTAAGAAAAACAAAACAACTGATACCTTTTAAACTTAAAATTTCCAGCTAATACAGTATTCTCTGGAGTGCTTCAGTTCTGTGGTTTTGAATGCCTTTCACAGAGCAAAGATTAGTTACTGGACAGTGACTCACCAGGACACTTGGCTGCAGCATGTTAGATTTTGTAATGGGAAGGGAAATGAAGACATAATGTGAACTCTTGCTTTTTGCTTTTGCTTTATGCAATGACCCTCATTCTGCAACATTTCACACATGGTGTTGTCTTTAAATGAGAGAACTGTATCTTATGCTGAATTAAGAGATACCATAGCCATCATCAAAACTTTGTGGGATGAGCTTAAAAATCTCTAAAACAAGTTATGCAAGGAATATCAATTTCATACCTGAAGAGCTAATGGCTCTCTATGTCCATACACCCAGACACACAAAATGTTTACCCTCTTGGCTCATACAGAGAATTCTCTGTCAGGGGGCTAGCTCTAGGGATGTTCACAATCCCTGTGCCACACAGATGCCCCAAAGGATCACTCTCAATATTGGTCAGTTTTTGGCACTGATGAGACAGGAGCCTCCTTGCTTCCTGTCTTTCCAGTTCTCACTGCGGTCATTTACACACAAGCCAAGGCTGCACAGAGAAGTGAGGTGTGTTTAACACTTGCACTGGGACATGTTTTCAATTCTTCATTTTTGCACACATTTCTTGTGGGCCTCCAGCGGTGCCAAGTGTGGAGAAAGAACAGGTAGTAATCAATAACTGCTCTGCATCAAAATAAACTTCTTCATTTCAGTCCCATTTAGCAAGAACACAGAACGACACTGCTACAAGATTTCTCCCTTCCAGTGAGCCTCTGATTTGCTACAGATGAAGAGAATTTATTCCTTACCTTTTCTATATATATATAGGTTCTATAAGGTTCCTATATATACAGTATACTGAAGCAGCCCCCAAGAAATTTTTAATTTTCCATTGTATTTATCTAAGAAATAAAAAACTGCCATTTTTTTGGCAAAAAAAGGGTGCCAAAACACCCTTTTTCCAGAGAATAAATCAACTGCTCAGAGTTACTTCTGTTAACAGCAGCTAAGCAGAACCTGATCTTTAATTCAGTCAGGAAATCTGATGAAGAAAGACATGCAAGGCCTGTGTCCCCCTCCACCAATATCCATTTAATGTATACATATGTGCATATTTGTATTATTCATGGATTTCTGGGGTTTATAAGGGATTTTTTATTGGTCTGAAAACAAATTTCTCCTTCTTTATATAACATTCGCCAGCAGAGCTGTTATGACCAAGATCATGGGTTAAAATCTGTGGCCCATGCAAATATGCATATAGTTTACAATCCACTTACATGCAAAGTACATTGGAGCATTTCGCTGTCAGAGGCAAATATCTGAACAACACCAGAGACCTACACTTATGTCTGTTTCCCTCTTGTTGTAAGGGATGTTAGGCAACTTGAGGAAAATAAGAAAAGGCACTCATGAGTCTCGACTAACGCAGGACCCTTTGAGGACCATTTGTTATTTGCTTTAAGGACTACAGAGGCTGAGAACTAGGAAGCCAAGCTTGGTCTAAAACCAGTCAAGAATTTCCTAATAAAATTGATATTTTAGAGGCTTTTTGAAACAAAAAAAAAAAAAAAAATTGGTTTTGGCATTTTTTCTTATTTTGTAGTGCCCAGCAGAAGAGTTTCACAGTAGATATACAACAGACACATCAATCCATATGTGTCTGTCCAAATTATTTATTTTTTGCTAGGATATATGGTTCCTGCAAAGCTACTGTAACATGGAAGTAGGGCTTTACTACTGCTTGTCATCCACTTGCAGACATAGGGTGGCAAATGAGTCCTGGCAGGCAAACCAAGCAGCAGGCTGCGTGAACAGAACCAAAGGATACACTTATTTTAAAGTACAAACTTGATCCAAAATGCCCGTTAGCATCGAGCCAAGATAAAGCCTAAAATTCCCTTCAGTCTTGGCACAAAGTTGAAAGCTGATGAGTAGTTCTACCATTTAAAACACTTTCATTCCTGTTCCAATGTCCCTGGCACAGGGCAGATGGCAGAGCCAGAAGTTACAATGAGCTGAGGATTGTCAAAAAAAATGGAAAGACAAAATTTCTACATGAATCATCTCAGGGAAGTGGCAGTGTCTGAAGCTCCAGACCTTATCAAGTTTACTGTGGGATCAGACATCATTAAGTGTACTAAATTACTGTTTTTACAGATGCAAGCTGCTGGAAAAACACAGAAATTCATTAAGTCCTTGTAAGACAATATCTGGGTAAATATTTCTTGAAGAGGCATAAGCTCAAGTGTTTTTACTTTAAACTACATCATGCCCTCGGATAAACTGCACATGTAATGGGGCCATCATCTTCAACTTTCAGCATCAATGTTTAACCTGCTCTGCAGGTACAGCAAAAGACATAAAGCAGTGCTGACATAAAAGCCCTCAAAACCAGTGAGCTTTTATTTAACAGGTTTACACCCTGAATAATAGTTTACATTGAATAACTAACTGGATCTTAAAGACATATCTTCAATGAATAGGTGTGAGTTCAAGATCTATTGTTAATTAATAGGAATTACAGACATTACAGTCCCTCTCTTTGGTCTACTTTAGAAAAAAATCTGGATGTTGAGAATACATAGCATCCAGTGCCCAGTAGCTTAGAAAAATGACCACAAATATTTTAAGAGACTGTGCCCAGAGTACACACATTACTGCAGAAGATATCAGTACAATATAGTGCTTGGAAAGAAAGAGCTGAGCTGCATCTTCATGAAAAAGAAAGACACATCATACAATTTATGGTTGGGCAGCTAGTCACACTTTGCATATGGCCTAGGACATGATGGCATATATCCATAGAGGGCTTTCTCGAGGATCAAGACCAGAGTTAAAAATTTCTCGAACTTCCAGCTATACAAGGTGGTCCTTAATTTATTATTTTCTTACAATTTTTTACTTGAACTTACATAAAGCCTCAGACATTAGCAAGTACATTAAATAAGTATTAGGTACTAACTGAGCAAATTATGAACTTCAAATTACCTGGAAGTGTGATACAATGTTGTTATTCTTATGTCAGTGCTCATGCTATTTTGCAGTCTGTTCTTTTAATGGTTTGTATAAGATTCAGTTCTCCCCCTTAGGAACCTTGCGCTGAAATCCTTTGTTGCAGCCCCCCCCCAAAAAAAGGAATGTTGGCAAATTACGTAAAATGAAATATGAATTTTATTACTTTGCCACAAACGGAGTCATCTGAAACGGCCAAATCTAGGCTCCAACAAGGCAATTGGTTTACTTTACAGGAGTTAATTACTGAGGGGCATCAAACAGACCCACCACCTACTTTGATGCCAAAGGGTGGGGCAGACTGGCTAATCCTATGAAAGGGAGGATATTTTTGCATCCTGAGAGCAGCACACCCATTATGCAGAACTGCTCCTCTGCTTGTCCATCCTAGAACACCTGTGATGGGTGGCTGAAGAGCTGCAGTCCAGCCTTTGGTGGGCTCCCAGCTTGCTCTGCACCCCAAGGAAGTCTTGAGGTGGCTCAGAGCAGGGCACACTGCTCAGCTGCACTCTCTAGGACAAAAGCACCTCTACTAGAAAATACATATTAAAAACCAATACCAAACATAACTGGCTTCATTGTAGGAATTCCTCAGTGCTAGCAAATGCTATAACAGACTGAAGTGAAAAAGAGATTCAAAGTTGTTAAACCCATCACACGATCATAAGCAAAAATAAGCATCTCCAAGTACTAGCTGCTTGAAGCCTAAGACTGACCAGAGATAGCAGGTTTGTTTAATTACAGAGTTCTTTGCATACTGTTCTTATGATCCTTTTCTCATTGATTTTGGGTATTCTTGCATTAAATGTAGTGGCTGCAAGAGCAGGTAACTGAAGAGAAATCTTGAGATATGCAATGCTGGTTTAGCAAAGTAGTAAATAATTCCTATAGCATAAAGGAGTTACTGTTTCCTATAAATGTATTTGACTGGTGTTTAGATTTTTACACAGGATTGTGCTTTTTTAATATTCACTTCTCTTATCTCAGAGAATTTTACAGAAAAGTAAATTTCAATAGTCAAATGAGAGACACTGGAAAAAATTACATTCCAAAACTGACAGTTCTGCAGATTTCTAATAGCATGTTCCTGATTAATGCAGTAGGAAATGACAGATGACTAGCCATGACTGTGCTGGATGTACTGCCTTTGACCTTGAGAAGAACTTTTCTGGCTCTAGCAGTACAGTAGGAACCTCTTACATGCGGCACAGTTACGCACTCCACAGAGGAGGCGCTGTCTTTTCTACTGAAGCTAATGTGACACATGTATGAGTGAAATTATTTTTCCATACCAACAATGACTAAATGGATCTTGCAGATCCATTTTAAAAACAGACTCCTCCAAGATGTGATTGTAAATAATAAATGCCTCCAACAGTAAGTTTGTAATGTCAGTTTTAAGCACAAGTAAAGATGACTTGGGTAGCCAAATAGACTCCAAGTAAAATACACCCCAATCTCCCTCGTTTTCTTGTGCCTGTTCAGTACAGCATTTTCTTTTCACCTCCTTGGAAAGTCTGGCTAAAAGGATTAGGAGAAATTTTACCTGTGTGGCCTCTATACCTCAAAGATAGAAAACATGTGGAAGAGAGAGGCTGAACTCCCCATCTTGGTAGTCAGGACTTCGAGATTTGGAGGTTTTTGTCATCTTTTGAAAGTTGCAGCTGGGGTGGCTGATGGAGACTGGTAGTATAAGCAGGTTCACAAAGGAATCTGTCACATCCATAAAGAGGTGTTATAGGAAACAGAAAGGGATACAACTTTTCAAATCCCTAAGTGAACAACAGTGGATGGCTGGGGAAGACTAAGGCAAGGAAGCATGGAAAGAGGTAAGATTTCCACATTTCAAGGAGCCATAGACAGTGCCCTGGCTAATCTCCTCCTACCTCCTTGTAGAGGAACACACTGAAAGGTGCAAATGACAGCTCCAGTGAGAGTGGCAGTGGTGCCATCTTAGGAGTGGGGTAAATAACCATAAATGACAGACATACATTGTGCTCCTTACCCCAGAAACATACTATCCCATCCAAGACTGGGTCCTTACTGAAGGGGATCACATAGATATCCCACAACTGTGCCTTCAGGGATGCAGAGGCAGGCCAAAGACAGAGGTATAAATTCCTTTCACCATGAAGAAGCCAGAACTTTTGTCTTCAGTGCTATTCCTTTAGCAAGTCTTTTCAGTGGCAGATGTTCCAGGACATAATGGAAGAGGTTCACTGCTTGCATTTCCATCTGCTTGCATCACCACCTTACATGTAGTAAAAGAAGGCCTGGGGAGGGCATTCTGCAGCTGGAAACCAAATTTTTTGCACAGGAGGGAAGGTTGGTATCAGAAACAGAAAAATCCATTTTGCCTGGTCTACTGGCATGCCTTGAAGTGACTCAGAGCATCTGCAGTGAAGTCTTGGTGAGTGTATTTGGTGGATGAGGGAAACTCACGTAGTTTTTGAATAATTTTTCAAAAAGCCACCAGGAAAATTTCAGACATATTTTTTGATTTTTCATCCCTTTTGATTTTCCTACAAACCACATTAAGAATACACACAGTCTTCCCCTTAGGTGCCATAGACAGATGTCTAAACCCTTTAACTATTACTGGCCTGAGGAAGTTTACAGCTACAGTACACCTGTCCATACCAAAGCCCAGATCCAATTTCCTGGCACTCAACAAATGCTGACACAAAGTCCTGGACAGCACAATTGCAGACTAGTTAATTAGATTGGCTTTCATCCATTGTTTTATGAGATGATTTCGACCAACAGTAAATTCTATAAAAGCTATTAAAATCTGCCTAGAAGCTCCTTTTTCTGTGGTGAACACTCAGTGCTCGTACACTGCCTATTGATACAAATGGCACATGAACAGCAGTATTAGAGGAGGTTCAAACATAAGAGCTCGATCCACCTTCAAACACACCTGAGTTTGATGACACTGGGATACATAAATTTGATTCACTGACCCCCAGCAATAATGGCCACTTCCTAGGTTTTTTACCTTGTCACTCTGGGTGATTAGTAACACTCAGGACTTTATTCAAACTGATTCTTTTTAATTCAGTTAATTATATTAAAAGATGGGAGAAAAAAATGCCCATCTCCCTTGCCTTGACATGCTTGGGCACATGAGTGGAACATGACAGGGACATTAACTGACAAACAAAAATAAAGAAATTCAAATTATAAAGTAATTTTTCTGGTTTCACAGCCATGACTCTCCCTCTATTTAATGTGATTGTGTATTTCACAGAGAAGGAGAGGTTCCAGACATTTCTAGGGCTGTACTTTTCATCTGGATCTAAGAGAAACCAAAGTGCACTTAATGTTCTTACAATCAGACCGCAGTCTGATTTCACTGCTCAGAAATTTTGGGTGCTTATCAATCTACATGTCTTTGTTTCCAGGCATATACACAGATATTTGAGACATGTCACAATCACAGATGTCTCCTTTGCCTTGACACTGGCAACTTTCAATGAAGGGTACTCTTTTAAAACACAGGAACAAGATTTGGTTTTGACAAGATGCCAGGAAGTCCAATTAGAGCATTAATGGCTGTGGATTGTCACTGGGTTTTTTTGTTGTTTCTAGATTTATCCCCTTTTAAAATGAATTATTTTCTTTTATTTTATTATTGTTGCCTCTCTAAAGACTCCTGTGGTCCCCAAAACCATAAGCTGCAAATTAACAGGTTGATTTCAGTGCCTATTTCTAAAGAAACCAAGGTATGGAAAGAAATTGAGATGACTGAGAGAGCTTCTCTTTGTGCTCTTAGATTAATGGAGATTTACATAGGATTCCTTACAGTAAAAAGAACTTCACCAAGATTTAGCCACTTGATGACCTCTTGTAGGAAGATATTACATTATCTTACCATTCAGTATCTATGATGATAACTACATGTCTTACCAAAAGAAATCTTATGTTGCAATGGTGCTCAGAAGTGCTAAATCATGTGCCATGCACAATACAGCATACAGCAAGAAGACACTGTCTGTCACAGGGTGTTTCTACTGCTTCCTAACACTTCTAATTCTCTTGGCTGTTGACTTCGTATCTCCAAAAATATGTGGTCCCATAAAATTCCTTTCTGATCACCATAATACGAAACAGTGATTTCTGAACATTGACCTTGGTCATCTTTGTTTTGAAGGAAAGCTCAACTGTACTTTGGTAACTGAACAAGTTCAACTCAGAGGAGTAAAATTTCTGCTTCATCTCTCTCATACAAAATTCTTTACAAAACTTACTATTAACTGCAAAAAGTCCAGCATTGATCAGTACTACTGCAGTCACTACTTCACATCACACTTTCTTTCACAAGTAAACAACCAGCAAGGTTCAATTTTCATTTAGCAATTTCAACTTAATTATTTTGCACTACTTCTCCTAATGTTTTGTCTCTCAATGAATACCAAACATTTGGAAGAGTTGTAAAACATACTTGAATAAGTCAGGATTTATTTGGTCACTTTCTAAAAGATTACGTTATTTTCCTGGGTCAGGAAAAAGATAGATAAGTTAAAAATCTTAGATATTTATATTTAAATAATGTAAATTAGACCATTTCATGGTAATAGCTATAGACACTTGTTGGGATGTTAAAGAATTCTCTTTCTTTCACAATGCCACTTAATTGCTGCCCCTCTTAGGCATAAATTAAGTTTGCATGGCCTACAATTTAAATTAAAATGCACCATTTTTAAGCCCATAGATGATATAGGGTTAGCTTTCTTTTTGATGGTGAGGACATCCCACAGAGGAGCACAGATAAGCTGTATAAAGCGTTACTGCCTAGAAATATGGGATTTTTTCCCTAAACTTAAAAATAGTTCTACTTCCTGAAAAAGACTGCCTACTCTGAAAAGAGAATTTTTCATAATTCCACACACCACCAACAGCTTGTGAAGCAGTAATTTGAGCTCCTCATTTTACCAGTTTGTCTCACCCTTCAGCTGCTAGGAATCTCCAAGACCTAGAAAAGTGAGTCAGACTTTGTAGTACAGATTCATCTGCAAAGTCTACCTAAAATGAGATACATTCACATCTGGTAATTTTGTCTTGGTTTCCTTAATGTAAATTCATGCCAGTGAATTGACTGAGACTGTCAAAAGATTTCATAAGGGCCACCACTTGAATCAGATAGTCACCATGTCACTGATGAGATTATAGATTTAAAATAGGTAACCGATTATTACAGCTCCCCTTGACTATCCAGTCCCAAACAAGCCCACAACTAGCACCAAAGAAATTTTTTATCTAAGTATCTTAAAAATTAGTCTCAACCAGCTCTTCACTGATTCAGTTTCCCATAGTATTTTGCAGACGATATGGATATAAATTAATTCAGGCGTTGCAATCAAACTAAATACTGAGTGGTGTCAGCACAAATACAAAACAACATTGAATCATCTATAAATTATCAAGTCAGTATTTTATACTAGTTCAGAGAGCATCAGAGAACTTCTCTCATTAGCAGACATTATTTCTGACATGAAAAGGACCAGAACGTAGGCTGGAAGCATGTCCTCTGGAAAGATCTTTGCTTGACAGAAATCTACAGATTATAGTACAAGCAAAATAGTATTAAAGTGCAGTAGCTTTCTCCTTTACTTCAAGTATTTCCAGATAAATAAGAAGGCCAGGGAAAAGTCTAGTACCCCTTATTTATATGATAGCAATTGGATTGCAAAAGAAGCACCAGGTACTCACCTGCAGTGAAGATGCAAGATGTATTGCTGTATTTTACAAAATGTGTTTCTCTCTATCCTTCCCAGACAGTACACTCAGCTGTTTAATGAAGTGTTGTGGGTAGAACAGACATATGCTTNNNAATGTCAAATTGGGCCTCCTATTAGCTTTCTCTTATTTTTCTGGAGAATCTTTTCATCTGTAGTGAAGCTGTGTGTATTTTGCTGCACTGTGTCAAGAGAAAATTACTGAGACCAAACAAGTTCGCACTAGTGAGCCATGGAAGGCAAATACAACAGCATCAGTTATTTCATGAAAAAAAAATTTGCTTTCTCATGCCTGCAGGCAGAGAGATGTGAAGTAGCAATCCCTGGAGTATATTAAATTTTTATTTCTGAAATTTTAAAAAATCTTCAAGGATTATTTCATAAGGAAGTACATAATTGTACAGATAATGACCCCCATATCCATGTTTCAATATGTGGGGTAATTCAGCCCCAAAATGTCTGGGATTTTCTGACTCCCCAGTTCAGAAAAGAAAAGGCTGCAGTATTATTTATTTTTTCATAATTCTTTTACATTTCTGCCTTCTGTACTGAAAGACACGTTCCTCCTCCTTGCAGTTCTCCCTCATCAACTTCAAAGCTGGAAACAAAAATATAAGAAAATTGCTGTCACTAATAACAAGAACATACCGAAGATGACAAAAGAGGGCCCTAAATCAATGAGAAACATGAGAGTGCAGCAGAAAGAGCAAGCGCTGTGTGTTGGTAGGAAGCTTTAACAAAGGGATGGGGAAGTCCCAGCACAATGACCTGTTCCAGAGGAGGCAAGCTTGCTTGTGCTCTGAATGTCTCTCATGTCCACCACAATCAGATATCTGTCTCATAATATCCTGCTAAATCTGAGTTCTTCAAATAGCCGAGACTTGGGAGACACAGCTACAGATTACAGCCTAGACATAGTCCCAGTCATAATGATGCAGGCTGCTAAAGACAGCTAAAATAATCTCTCTCACACTGGCAGGGTTTGAGCTTTTTCCTAGAGAAAGGTTATTTTCTAGAAAAAATAAGCTGTACAGTCATTTCCCAGTTTTGCTTGTGTCTTCTCTTTTAGGGGATACTTTACCTAAAAAACAACTTATGGCTATAAACTGGAAATTGGCATGGCCCCATGGGCAATGCTCAGTCCATCAGGTGAGGTTCTGACACTGGAATAAAATCACTGTTTGGATGAATTAATCACTCAGGTTGTACATAGTATATTGACAGCGGTGGCTAATAAGCAGCAAAGGAGTTTACTTGGAATTGAATGCTACATCCATGAAAGCAAATAATCTCATCTTGTAACATATGTTGGGTCAGATGCAAGTGCACTCTACACTACATCAGTGAGGTTTGTTGAGTGTTAAAGGTCATGCAGGTTTCTACCCTATAGAAATTAAAATGGGCATTATTAATGTGACACAGACATTAGTTAGATGGTTGGCACGAAAAATGTGTTTGGGAGAGAGCCTCTGAAGGCACTCATGGAAGCTCTACAAGAAGATTGTCTATCAAATTAGACCACTGGCTTGTTTGCAATATAATTAGCAGATACTTATCAAGAAGAGGATTAGGTATCAAAAATCTAATCCTGGACAGAAAAAAGATTAGAATCTAAAGCATTCTTCAGGAGTTTATGAGCTATTCATTGCTATTCACTGGAAGGCCTTTTTTTCTAATCATGTTCTAATTTGGAAAAATTTGCCATCTGAATAGGTCTACATCCAAAACCAAGGCTTTGCCTTTGTTAAAGTCAATGGAATAGCTGTTAAATGAAATCTAAAACATAAAAAAATCCTTTTCCTTACTATTCTGAACTAGAAAATTTAAGCTTTAGTGTTCAAAGTGATTTGAAGTAACCTACTGAAAAACAAATAAAAGGCATACTCAAAAGTAAACAGAAGGTTACCTCTAAGGAGATAAAACCTCTCTTGATAAAACCCCTGTTTGTAGTAATCCACTGATAGCATCTTAGATACTGACAAAATATATATATTAAGTATTTGCATGTCTTTTAAATATATTTTAGGGCTGCTACCTTTAGCTCTCAATCTGCCTTTCAGAAATACAGATTAATTTGCAATATTTCTCGCTCCATCTCAAAATTCATGTTTTCCTGTGGCTCACACCTTATCATTAGTATAATTAGTATCATTAGTATCAGGTCACTATCACTCCTCACCAGCAGTTTAATTATGGAGCTGTGGGAAAAGAAAAGCAAATATTGAAGTAAGTCCTGTTACATCAGGAATAGAAAATCAAATCACAAAAGGTTACTCCAGAAGCCCTAGTCACAAGTGTACAAACATATTCAAAGCAATGGAGCTGCATGGATGTCTTTGGAGGATGCTTCTTTTCCCCACATACCTCTGTAAAGTGACTCTATTGCCCAGAATTACTTTCAGAGCAAGTCCATTCACATGGACACAACAAAGCAAAGTGCATGCTAAAGGACGTCTCTCTAAACAAGTAACCCAACCCTTTCAGCCTTGTTGGCTGAGTCTTGACTATAAAAGCTACCAAGGATACAGAAAGCATTTGGCTACATTCAATGCAAGTGATTAGGTAGGACAATATAAAATTAATAATAGCCCTTATCTTTTCACCTACACAGCAAATCACAGAGATAAGGTTTTTTTAGACAGAGCAGTATTTGCTGAGATCTGAAAGAAATAATCATGTAGGTCAGCTTGGAGATAGCAAGAGTGTCATTTTAATTTGTACCAAGACAAAAAATAAACAAAGTGCACCAGATCAGGTGACAACAAGACATACACAAAAAAAGATACAGACAGGGATGATGGATCCTGGGTCAACGGAACAAAACAGAACAATGAAAGAAATGGGCTTAGACACCTACAGCAAAAGCAGTTGCATATTTTAACTTCACTGTGACAATCTGGTCATAAGCCAAGGACAGCCACCCTCACACTCTAAAGAGCCAAAACACCTCTGACTATGTACTGAACAGGCTACTTTCCCCATTCTGACAAGATTCAGCACCAGTTCAGCTATATATATTTGCCATGTATCTGGTTGTGGAGACGCCATGAACAAGCTCTGAACAGCACATTAACAGGGGACAATAAAATTAAAAAGCACTACTGCTATTACTGGAGAGCTAATTTTGAGCTCTACGTTTAGATAGCTTGCAGGGTCTGGCATGATTAAGCAATAGTTGATGCATAATGCAGTATCATAATTATGGCATCCATTAATCAAAGGCCTTATGACCTTAACTCAAAATGCCTTAAATTCAATGAAGAAGAAGAAAAAAATATATAAGAAAGGAAAAAAAAAACCACAAACCAAAAANCCAGAGAGACTGGAAAAATTCTTAGTGAAGTTGAATCAGCTTTGATTTACTACTTGACTTTCTTGGTTTGGGTTTGGTCTGTAACATCTGGGCATGTGTGCATTTTGAAGAGACAAAGCCAAAGACAATGCTGTGTGAAGGACCATAAAGACCAGCTCATGCCTCAGGACTAGGTGCAAGGATGTCAGGAGGTCACCAGCCTTACACAGGCCCCAGCCACAGCCATCTCTTTACCATGTTGCATGTCTTTGCTTTTCTTACAAAGCTGAACTGAAGAGAGGTGATAGGAATTAGTCAGGAAAGAACATTGCTGCCTAATCAGAGCCCAGAGCAGCAAAGGCAGCTTTGGAAGCAGAACCAATTGCCACTCTACCCAGACTTTTGGAATATTTCTCTTCCACTTATTTACAGGCTCATTGCTGTAGTACAGTCACTGTGATATTATGACGCTATGCCTCATTGATCTCTGATAAGGCAGCTAGTGAGACCAGACTGCAAGTTTGGTATTAAAGCAATTGGGAAATCTTACCCCTATACCCAGATGTCTTTTAAACTTTTTCCTGCAGTGCAGGTGAGCTTATTTTGCATACATGTCTGTTGTTTAAGATAAAGATAAACCTAGTGAGCCAATGCTGATATGCAGAAAGTAGTGTCTAACACTTGAAAGGACACTAGGAAGGATAAACTGGGATAGACTGGGAGAGGTCAGACCAATGCGTATGAATTACATGTAAACTGGTAGGGAATTACAAGGAAATTTACTCATGCAAGGTTTTGGTGACGGCAGAAATCACAGGTCCCACTGCGATCCCACACAGAAATGTATTAGCCTCCTATTTCTAATTCACATAACCATTTCCTGCCCCCAAGAAACCTGGAGATAACTTTGCTTAGAAGGACTGAGTGGTAATGCACTTAAGAATCCTTAACTGCTGAAATCCCTGCACTTGACAGGCAGGGTAATCTCAGCTGAAATATCCCTCCATTACCACATGTATAGAAAAAATTTTAAAAAGCATGTGCATAATGTTTTTTGGGGTTTTTTCTTTCAATTAAAAAAATGAGGAAAGTATAGCGAATCAAAGCAAGCATAATCTGGAAGATATTAAATGGGGTTTTTTAATGCAGTCAGGGACTTTTTTTTTTAGAAAAACTCAATTTTTTTGATTGAAAGACTAAAGTGAAAGATTAATTTTACTTTAAAATTTGGCACAAAAAGTCAGCAAAAACCAAATGAATTCTTGAAATCTTTTGGTACTGCCACATCCATCTCTTGTCAGTGCAGTCTCAGATGAGACATGTCTCAATTATACATGCTATACCAAAATGCGTAATTTCGCCTTCTTGCTGTCACCCACACAGTGACCTGCACAGCTGCTGAAGTCCCTTAACAGTTAACATATAGCCAAAAAAGTTTATTGACAGCCTTTTAAAGAAAAAAGTACGTTCTTAGTGCCACCACTCCTACTCTGAATTTGGAGTTATGGTTGTGATTTTTGAGAAATTGCATAAGCACTCTGTAGTGACTTTATAATTCCATTAGGAAAAGGTTTGTCTGCAGAATGGGTTAATACATCCACTTCTTTGTCAGGCACAGCTAACAAAATGCTTCATCAGAAGTGATTCAGCAAACTCTAAAAACTCCAGCAGAACATCCAGACACTGTGTTTCAGGACACTTCTCTCATGGAAGATATTCTACTTACAACACTAGGCATAATGACAAAATAGAAGTATTTAATGAACCATAGGATATTATCAAATTATATCAGCAGTGTCTACTTGAGGATTCAGTTGCAGCATAAGCTCTGTCAGTAAAAGTTAGCTGTCACACATCAGTGCAGCTACAGCATGTCCTCACTTGGTCAAGGGAAACCAAAACACTAGCGCAGACCAGACAAATTGACAGGTTTAAATAACAGGCAGGAAAAGGCTTTTAGAAAAGATATGACATTTATTTTTGAGCAGATAAGTAAAGAACACTATCTGAATCTAAAGAAACTAAATTATCCTCCATAGTTATTTAACTTCATTTGGGTTATAGCCAATGCTTAGTTATGGGCAGCAAGTCCTGCAGAAATAACGCAGAGACTCGTGCATAAACTCAGAACATTACTTTGCTATGTGAATTATTTCTTGATTATGTGTGTATTGTCCATTTCAAATTTAATTATGCTCCATGTTTTTCTAGCAGTATTTCCCTTGTTCAGCAGCAGTGGTTTGAAAATATGAACCAGATATGGCCCACAGAAAGAAGTAGTTCCATCTCTTTGTAAAACATGAATTGTGGGGGTGGAGATATTTAAGAATTTGTTTTTCTATTTGCTTTGCATCCAAACTTCAAGGGACATGGCAGAGCATCTGGTAACAAAAATTGAATTCAAGAACTGAATGCAGAAAATTGATGAAGTGTTGCTTTGAGAACATGAAAGCTGCGGAGAAAATTAATTTATAATTGCTTTTGAATACACATAAAATTTGTTGATTAAATTCAAGAATAGGATTTGATAGTTAGAAGATAAAACCCTGAAGTTTAACCTCAAATACAAAATAACATTACAATCTGTACACAGTATACAACAATATAGTAATAACTGTTTTGATGTCTGTAGTCACTCTTATTTATGTAAAAATATGCAAGCACAATGAATCAGCAGCATTTAACTGCACAGAGTTCAGGTCTGCAGAGCTTTACCTTGAAGAACAAAAAATATTCAGTGTTGAGATGCAAAAGTTCAACAGCAACATCAAATTCTAGAGCCCTCCAGACAAAGTCAAGCATGTTTTTAGAAGATTTCTGAACCAGTGAAGAACTAAAATAACTTTCAGCACCCTGTTTTAACTTAGTGCAATTTATTTTAAGACATAAACTAAAAAATAATGCTTTGTAAGGTTCTAAATATAGAAGGCTTAATCCAGCTGGAATATCAGCAAGAACAAAGTAATAGGTTGCATAAGCCTTCAAGAACAAAAAAAAATTTTCTTTTTTTTTAATTAATCCTGGCAGTTTGCTATTGACTTTCAGTAAATTGTTTGTTTTTACACTGCGGTCAAGAACCAAATGAGTCCACACAGAGAGTTACACCAAAGTAGCTATATTTGCCAGAGTTCACAGTTTTTTATCATTTCAGCCCCTTTTTGATACTTAGACCATTTTAAGCTTCATTCAATCAATTAAAATGAACTTAAATCAAACAGCAGCTCTTAAAACCAAATGAGAAAATGTCTATGCTGACTTGCTGACTTTTCTACTCTAGTTGAAGATCACCCATCTAATGAGATCAGATTAAATATGTGTATCCCTATACTGATGTCTCCTTGCTCTTTTGCTTTTTTTAGTGATGAAGCATACCAGCATGGTTTGGGTATTTGTCTAAAATTATCATAATTTATTCCTATGAATAAAAATTATATTTACAGTGTAATTTTCTGTAATTCTGTTGGCCTGGAAATAAGGTAGATTTTTCTAAGAACTAAATTCATGAGAAAAAGTCCAACTTTTTTCTCGTTCTGGATAATTGCAGGGAAACCACGCAGACCCAAAAAACAGCAGCAGCACCTTCAAGTGAGCCTTTCTAGTTGCTGGACTTTTAACTTGACAAAGAAGCTGCTGTCCCTTATGTATTTAAATCTATTGAGTTGATACTGTAACTATAGAGACACTCAGCTATGGTATTTTATGGTGAAGAAGGAAATGCACAGAAGCCTCACACACTGCTTCTCTTTCCTCCATCACAGCAACTGCAGGCAGCAAAGATCAGCACTTTGGGGAAGCTATGGGGATCTGGCTGATATTGTCCAGGGCTGATGCTTATTCAGAAAAACTATAGACAACTACCACATGAGGCCAGAGTGAAGCCACCCCAATATACTCCTTTAGGCTATGTCCAGTGAATTAAGAAAACACTTCATCCAGAAAACACTTCATCCTGGTGCCTGCCTTCAAGGATCCCTGTGGCTCCTTCATGGCACTGACTTGCCCCAGGACCACTCCAAGGACATAAAAAGGCAACAAGTGGGTTCACTATGAGAGCACAGCAGCAGACCCAGTTCTTAGGAGGCAGTGTTTTAAAAAAACAGGTAAAATAAAATTTTCAGTAGCTATTTTCCTGTGAAATACTTGTTTAATTCAAAGACTTAGGGAAATAATCATAGAAGGGTGAGAAAACTTTGCAAAATCTGAGTAGGGCAAGAGGGAGTTCTCCAAAACACCAAGGTGCTTGCCAAAAGGCCAGTGGCAGAGAGGTATTGAGTGCCATAGCCCCTAACAACTTTAACATTTCATTCTGGAATGAAAAGGTCACATCAGGACTTAGATTGGACATAAGAATTCAAACCCTCACTATCTACTGTTGGAACCTGATAATCTTGTCTTAGCCAATATTTCTGTATGATTTTGAATAGTAGAAGCAAAAGTTGGCAATATACTGTAAAAAAAAAAAGAAGTAAAAAACAAGGCTGTGATAACAACACTGCATGGTTAATGCATTTCTTTTTCCAGTACTATATATCATTTCAAGCTATACAACAAAAGGCACCAAGTAACAAAACAAGTTATAATAGACTGTTAGGTAGCACAGGAGCTAGAACATAAACAAAGTGGAGCAGCAAAGTAGGGTATGAAATTCTAAAACACGTTTACCTACCCTCTGACTGGACAGACATAAAATGTGCTTGTGATGTTTAATATTGTTATTACCAGAGAGGGTTCAAACATTCTAATGTTCCCCTCTTTTTATTCTTCTATAATAAATTAACAAAGATCTGGGGAAAATAAAATAGGAAAAGAAAAACCTATTTTTCAGTCTGTTCTAGGGATTTGTCTTTCCCTTTTAATTATTCTCTTCATTTTTGTAGAACTTAACTTTGTCCTCAACCAAAAATACAATCAGTACAAAACACTGCCAGTAGAGACCTGATCTTCCCTGCAGCCTCATTTACCTTCACTGATGCCATAATTCCCACTTGGTAGTCTACTGAGGTACATGCCTAACTTAGTCCTGTGAGGATCTCTGTTTTGACATACTGACATATTTTGGGATATGACATCTGTGTTAGTGTATTACCTAACAGAGCCTAGAAGTCTTTGTCCAAAACAAGCTCCAAGAGCCAAAACCATGAAAATTAAGTGCAATTTCCATAAGAGCAGACCTCTTAAGTCAGAAATAAACAAAGTGCAGTGGAAGAAACACTTCATTCAGTTGTTTCTGATACCACTGGCAGGAAAAAAATGTTTGAATATTTTACAATGAAAGATTGCACGCAAAATTCAGCAACTCTTTGTGACAAATAGCACATGAAGCAAACCTTGATTCTAGATGTGCAATACACAGAAGGATATATACTATCCTATCTCTCACAATTTCAGCATTTTAAGGAACTCATGAGTAGTTTGGAGAAAGTTTTTAAAGTTTATTCTGCTCAGAATTCTGCTTACCTTATGTACTTTTAATATTACTGTTCACCCATCTTTACTGAGATACTTTTTCATTACTTTAAAGCAAGCACTACTAACAGTTCAGCAGATTCTCAGGACTTACATCAACAACATTTGGGAGAAACGAATGGCAAGAAGAGGAGGCATATCGGTAAGGAGAAGAAAATTTTTCCAAATTATTACTTCTCTATTTTCCCACCATCTGCTTCTTCCACAGCTCCACTTACCTACATTTTGTACAGCAGTGATTCTTATGCACATGATTACTCTCTATCTAGGAAAGCCCTTCTTTCTTCTTTTTTCTTTTTTTCTTTTTTCTTTTTTCTTTACTTTTTCTTTTTTCCTTCTTCTATTTTTTTTCTTTTTTCTTTCTTTTTGCCTCAATTTCTTCCTTCATTGAAACAAAATAAGAGAAAGGCTATGAGAAAAAAGCAGAAGAACACACATCCAACTAAAGACACTTCTCAGAAAATTGAGGGTAGTATGATGGCTGCACGTTGCTTACATTGTTTCAGTGGTAAAAACTTCAAAATCACAGAATCTGCTCCAGAATAAAGGGATAAGGAGGTAGAAAAAGGTCAGTCTTAACTGTCTTTTTGGTGTTATTTATGGACACATAGAAATATTTTTTAAAAAAGGCTTTGCCACAGACTGCAGGATAATTGAAAAAGTGAGATTTTGCCAAAACACAATGAAACCTCTGCTGAACACAAGGCAGTGTGTTTTGGGAAAGAAGTCTTTAAAAAAGGGAAAACTAATACCATGAAGTTAGATTCCTCTCATGTCCTGCATTTCTCCTGTGATACTCTGAGCATTCTCCACTTTAGGAGTACAGTGAACAGTAAATATATCAATAAATATAAACATAAAAATTGAGCAGTCTGTGATTTAGTTCCGAACAGCAAAATCTTTAAATGTGGAAAGAAAAAGGATCTGTAAACCTTCAAGTACTTGACAATGTAAAATTCCATTACCAAAATGCTATGTCATTTAGAAATTAAACCATATTTTGCTATTGTTATAGACTACAAGAAAATAAGCCCTTTGTTTGAGTTCAGTTGATACATTACAAAACAATCCTCTTCATTCATACCTAAAAGCTTCTCCTTTTTTTTACTGTTACTATGTGGAACCTGACTCCCCCACCATGTATATAGCAGGCATATACATGTGTGATATGTGACACCTATCCCAGCAGGGAGAACAAAGGTTCTGGCAAAGTCAAGGATATGTGCTCCCTTGCAGCATGCTCTGCTAGATGGCATGGTCTGCCTGGCACTAGGGCAGCACTACGATATCTCTTCACTGTGAGACTCAAAATACCTTCCTCAACCAGGTATCACAACCAAGAAGTGTCTGGGTGTACCCATCGTGTAACACCACACATAAGCCTCCTCTGTATTACAAAAGATATTGTACAAAATGCTGGTAGTGGGTTTTATGGAAGCTTCAGAGTCAGTGCAGAGTTCTGTAACTCATACCAGGTCCTTGAAAGCCCCACAAAATGTCTGTCTCTGGTTTTAAACGTGGTCACTGTTGCCCTCTCCAGAGAAGATGCACAGCTTCCGGCTTGCTTGAAGACTCCGGAACAGGGGTAGCAGGGCTTAAAGCAAGGAACTCGGCATGTTAATGTTTTCTCCTTTGCTCAGAAACACCTGGAGCAATAACACCAGCTGGACAAATAAAAGAGCTTTACCAAAATGTCATTGTGGAAATCCAGCCCACACAGAGATAAATACTGATACTTCCTCTCAGAGGAAAGAACATCAAGTTAGAAGAGGAAAGGAAAGAAAAGCTGGAAAGGAGGCATAACCACTGACAACTTCTGCTGTAAAACTCAAAATCAAGATGAGTTTTATCCTCATTTAAACTTGATAGAAAGTAAACACCCCCAGAATGTAATTCTGCATGGGTACCATACCAGAGGACATCAACAGCTATTTTAACCTGTCAGGCAACAAAGGTGAGAACTTCTAAATTTGCTCCCATGAAAAAGTTGGACATCAAAAGCAGAGAAAGCATCTTGCACAAGAGGAGGAAAACAGCTGGGGAAAAAATCCAGAGGAACAGTATTTGCTTGATGACTTCAGCAAGCAACCTTTGACTTCACTAACAAAAATGAAGTGTAGGAAAAACAGTGTGGCAAAGCCACAGAACTTGTTTCCAACATTTATTTTGAATGCTTTTTTTGTGTTTTTAAAGATTCCTTACCATACTGATACAAATTTGATGCAGTAATGAATGGCTACAGAGACAAGGAGTCATGTGAAGTATGGTGGTTAGAAAAAGTGACTTGAGCCTCTTTTTGCTTAGGTTCTGCTAGTGACTTCTCAGGTGACATGAGGCAGATAAATTGTTTAGCCTCTCAGTGTTTCATGTTCTTTATCAATGAACTGAAGAGACACATTTTATGAAAAGTACAAGAGCTCAGCATTATTGCCATCAATACTGAGCCTTAACAGCTTTGGAAGCCATAGATGCTGGACAATAAGTTCAAGTATAACAGAAGAGCAGAAATTCAATATGCTAGGGAAGACACTTAGATATTTGTCAGAAGGGCTTTAATGTTAAGACACTGATAAAGATGCACAGCACTCTCCCATGGTACAGCCAAATGCTGCTTCAGTCATTTTCAAAGTCAGGATAAAATAAATATTTTTAAATCAAAATAATTGCAATGCTGCATTTTACCTTACTTTCTTAAGCAACATAAGAAGCAGAATGGTACATTTTCTCCTGAGAATTGTGAGGTTTTAGTAAAAGATTAATACTTAAAATTAATTAGTCTCATTTTCACAACTAATTTAAATATTAGATATACTCAAATCCACAGCTAGCAGATGCAGCAGCACAAATGGCAGCTATTTCCTTTTTTTTTTTAATTAAACAATTTATCTGCTGGCCATGAAACTAATGTCCCTGTGTTTCTAATTCCAATGTAATACTCAATGAGAGAATTTAAAGAAAACTTAAGGACTTTGGATAAGGCTTTGCACTCCTGGAAAACAGATGAATGGGCCCACTCTAAGTACAATCAGACTTGTGCTAGCTACAACTGCAGCAGAGCAAAGAGCAAAAGGACTGCAGTTAGTGTCAATTAAATAAAAAATGATTGATTAAAGGCTACAACAATTGATTAGAAAAACAGTGCAGTAGACTTGAAAGGAAAGTAGCCCCTTTACCAGCATAACCTTCAGCTCCTGAATTTCCTCATGCATGCAAATTGCTTCCTGATTATAAATGAAGCTTTTCATCTATAGGGATAAATGAACATTTGAGCCAGACTTTCTTTGTGTGGTTTTACG
This sequence comes from Ploceus nigricollis, assembly GCA_013399945.1. Classification (NCBI taxonomy): domain Eukaryota; kingdom Metazoa; phylum Chordata; class Aves; order Passeriformes; family Ploceidae; genus Ploceus; species Ploceus nigricollis. The sequence continues at coordinate 89,656 of VXBC01005835.1, forward strand.
ATTTTTTCACTGAAGTATCCCAAAATTTATTTTTATATGCAATTTAGAATAAAGGAACAGTGTGGCAGGGGAAAAATGTTTGAAGAAAATAGAAAAAATTGAAAGGTCTGCAGAGAGAAGTGTATTGATCTTGCTCCTGGTGCAGCCATGGAAAAACTTCTCCTTCTCCTCTTTAAAATTGGATCAAGCCCAAGGACTGACTGAGCTTAAAAAAATGTTCCTATTTGAAGTACTTTCACAGTAGACAGCACCAGCTTTATCATCCAAACCACCTCTCAACCATGGCTAGGCCCTCTGAATTCCAGTGACGAAGTAGTTCGCCACATCAGAGGAATAACAACATTAAAAACATAATGTTTTCTCCCTGTGATGGCAAGGCATGCCATGAGCCACCATAGTTCCCACAGGAGCAAAGGAAGCGCTTCATCCAAATCTCGCCTGTTTGACAATCCCAGATGTTCAGGTTGCCTTCTGACAGGGACTAAATCTGTCCTGAAAAAATAGGAAGGAATTCAAAATAATGGTTTTCACCAAGGATAATGCAGACCTTGGAACATCAGACCTTAGATCACATCTAAGACATTCTGGGCATTGTTGAAAACTATTTTCTTCTTTTTCTGTTGTTAATGTAGGCAACAATCCCTAAATACATCCTTAAATTTGAAGGTTTTCAGGCCCTGGGCACATGTTTACTACGAAGTGCTTGCTAATCCACTTTACTTTGAGTCCCTCAATAGCAACTAACACATCTCAGGCTAAGATTTACATGTGCTCTTTATTTCTACAGCTCATTTGAGCTGAATTCTTCATACTTTTTAAAAAGCAGCCATATCACACCAGAGAAACTGTAAATAATGGCTATGCACCCCCGAGCAGTAGGAAAACACTTCTTATGTCATCTCAGTCTGCCCACTGATTGAAAATGATTTCCAGGCCTATGAATATGCAGAAGCTGTGACACGGCACAGATATTAGAACTACTGGCACTGTAAACAATGGAGTTAGGATTATCTGAGCGGGACAGTATGCAAAAGAATATACAGAGAACAACAAGCAATAATTCCACCATCACGCTTTGCTAATGTGGTATTCTGACACATTTTCCCAGTGTATTCTTAGTGATTCTCACTGTAACATTATCTTTTCGTGCCTCATCTCAATGAAGTAGTAATGTTGCCTATGTTAAGCATAGGTATTTGTTCTCTGTAAATAAAAGAATGGATGACATGACTCTTTCTTTAAAAAGATCTGACTACATTAACTCAGGAGTTTGAAAACCTACATCTACACTGATATACCCAACTTTTCATGGAAAACTCATTATGACATCACTAGTTAAACATTTGAACTTTTAGTTTAGCATTACAGATCTCTAAGCAGTGTTCAAGTAGCAATGCTGAGAAAGAAAAATGATTGTAAGTAAAAATAGCTGAAGTGGTACTTTTTCCATACTTGAATATTTCTAGCTCTAAACTAACCTCCTTAAAATGCAGATCATGTTTTACTAGGTTTTGAAAAATTCCACCTAATAAGTAATGCCTAATGCTTATGCTGCACTTCATCAGTTGAATTCTCTTCTGACACAAATGCTGAACAGGTCCACGAAACCACCAGACAACAAATCACTTCTTACCTCATTTTGGGTTTTAGTGTAGGCTTAGGATTATGTTCATTGTTCCACTTTACACAATACATTTATGTTCTGCTTTACATTTCTTTTACTGTTTGCTCTTCCACTTTCTAGACTTTAAAACTTTGTTTATTTACAAGAATATTATTTTTTAAAGTGATATGATTTTTTAAATCCTATTTTCTAGTGCTTCAGAAGAGCATGAAAACAATGAGAAAATGTCTGAGGCACCATCTTTGTCTCACAACAATACACAAAGCCATCTGGAAAACTCCAGTGTACATCAAATATGTTTCATACAATTAGACATTTGAGTTTTCCCAAAAGGAAGGGAAATGGTCAGCTTACAACTTGGTTTTCACTCATATTTTCTTTCTGAAACCAAATGAGATGCTGGGTGGCAGAGGTCTTTCTTGAAGGACAGCGTTTTGCCATATATGTATTTATAAAGGTATCCACTCATAAGGCAGCCTTCTTACACAGGTTTCCTATACACATACTCCAATGCTGATGATGCTGACTGCTTCACAGGGCTTAGCTCTATTGCTCTATTGTGTTGGCTCAGACAACTAGGATACAGCAGAATCAACCCTGAACATCTTTCTGACATCACTCTTTGAACAATACAGGAGACATGGAGAAAATATAAAGTCAGAAAAGAGTAAGAAGAAGACCTTTACATTTTTGACCAAGGACATTAATTATTTTCCTTGAAATATTGAGACTGCAGGTGATGAAGAAAGTGTAAAGGAAGACCATGAAACAGAGCTGTGGACAGAGGCAAAGGAAATAAGAGATTTTTCATTTCCAGGCCTTCCTAGTATTAGGAAGTATCGTATGATATGGATCATAACAAGGTTCAGGCAGAAAGCTCATTTTGGTGTGAGTAAAAAACCTTTCTTTTTTAAAAGAAAAAATAAGAGCAGCAGTGGGCATTGAGATAAAGCAGAGAATAAGAGCTTGCCTTGCCTTGTCCTGCCCTGCCTTGCCTTGCCATTATTATCCCTGGGCTACTGCACAAGATCCATAGCAGCAGGAGGGACAGACTTCAAACACCCTTGGAATCCAAATTGAACCTTCTCGCCCCATCTTCCTTTAAATCCATTAGTAAATAGAGAAGTACACAAAGCATTCTGAGATTCTTAGCATAAAGAAACTCAGAAGTTGGACTTGATGATTGTTGTGATTCCAACTCAGGATATTCTGTGATTCTTTAAAATAGACTTGCAGCTGAGATAGCAAACTGAGTGAGGAAAGAACAGAGACAGCCCCAGGATTCAGAACATTTCTTCACTGACCACTCAGGTGCAATCTCTGAACAGGGGCAGGGCAAGGAAGTACAAAATCAGAATCATGTTATTTGTATTTTTCCCTGCTGGCAGCGATTCTGAGTGTTTTACAAATGACAGCAAGAACCTGTAACACATGTGTGTACTGCAGAAAAAACAGGAGATCCCACACCACATGGCAGATTTCTTGTGGGGCCACATCTCATTGTGTTCCTCTGTTCCCCTCAAATCTGTCTTCCACATGGGTCCAGATTTTAAAACAGGCACCATCACATCTGAAAGACATTTCATTTCAGTTTGAAGTAGCTTGTAGAAAGGGTGTATTTTCCTAGGCTTGAGGGAGTATGTCCATCTTAGGAAGCAATTAACTGATACATTGATTCACAAGATCCCTGACTGATTTTCAGGATAAATACCAGTGGAGTCTGCAGCATGTCCTGCACTCCTCCTGCTGCAGAGCACAGTGCTGAAGATCAGGAATAACACAGATGGACATGCAGCAACGCTAAGGAGAGGGAATTATATAATATGTAATCCAAATAATATAGTTCCTATAAGGCCCCAGCTCTTGAAACAAATACTGAGGACGTTAAGAATATCCATCTTCTCAAACTCAGTTTATTTTAATCCTGCTGGAGTTAACATTTTTGTTCTACAGCTTACTATGCATACCATTTCAAACTGCTCATCAAAACACTGTAATGGATTTCCTGACCTCAGTGAATTGTCCAAAGGAGTCCTTCCTGCCAATTCTCAGCTGCTTGCTGCTGTGTGAGCTCCTGCAAAGGCCAAGAAATGGACATGTAACACTACTGCAATCAAAGAGGAAGAAATCTCCCTTGCTAACAGTGTGCTGCCATAGTGCACTTAATACCTCTCAACAACAAAGTACTTGGAAGAATGCTAGAACAATTGGGAGTTTTTTCCTGTTAAAAAGGCTTGATGACATTCTGAGGCTTGCCTGCATAAGGGCAAAGTTCCTTTCTCTGCATTGCTTCTTTTCCAAAATGTCAGCTCTGGCTCAGACTGTTGGCAAGCATTTTCTAGAATTGAGGCCTAGGTAACTTACGGTATATTATATATACAGTATACAGTAAGTTAACACAGAGCACTGCCAGTCTTTTAACCCCTAGGTTAGACCTGTTCTACTTCAACATCATTGTCCTAGGAACCAAAGGGCGTACAGAAAGATAAACCTAAAGGAAACTATTTTTACTAACACAAACAATTTGGCATTTTAAACATGAATTGTGGTAGTTTGTTATTCTAAAGCTGTTCTTTAACTTTTCCTTAATTGTTTATTGT
>VXBC01005835.1:110901-124205 GCA_013399945.1 Ploceus nigricollis
TCAACTGAAAAAAAGCAATAAATAAATAAATAAAACACAACCAGTTTTATAGTAGTTAACTTTTCAAGGATAACGTAAGACATAAAAAAATATATCTTCAATCTATGCTGTTGATGGTAGAAAATAACAGAGACAGCTTCTGAAGAAAGCTAAACAGAAAATGCATTTACAAATGAAATGTCTTCAGAAGGAAATCTTCACACATTTTACACATAATAGAAAATATTTTCTTGAAAAATAATGCTGTGAAGATTAGGAAGCCACCAGTCGGGCATACTATTATTACAGAAATTGAAAAACAGCTTTCATACAGACAATGCACAAGTAGCTGAATAAAGGATATTGGTATTTTAGGAGACAGCTGTTACGAAAAAAGGAGTTGGTAGGAACCAGCAACTAGACACTAAAAAAAAAAGAAATAGCCTGATGTCAAAGTACTCACAGCTGCATCTTGTATTTTTGTATGACATGAAAACACTGACAAAAAGTATGGGGAAGGAAGATTATGTAAGCTTATGTATTTGGGGGAAAAAATCCCAAAAAACCAAAAAAAAATCAGGTAGTAATTCAAAAAGGAAACAAGAGAACCAAACTGATATCTTCTTAACTCCCTACTATTAAGCAGGCACAGATAGAATTGTACACCACTGTGCACTGTATGATGAACAGCAATGTGAAGTGTATGTTGAGGTGATTCAGGGATCAGTGACTTCAGAGCAAGTCTGAAGAATATTTCCCAGGAACTAGACATAACCTTTTAAATCTCATCTTTATAGTTGTGCTGTCTCAAATCAGTATATAAATGCATGGAATAAAATGTGGACACCTGATGAGAATGAAGAATATATGCAAACAGTAAAAGGTAAAAAAACAGCCCAATGCAGGAGCTGAGCATCACTACATAAGGCAGACATAGCCTCTGGGCTGAAAACTTTTGATCAGAGGGGTTAAGGTACAGACTTTCTTCACAGGAAGGCTGAAAGCAGCCTCTTTTTATTAGACTTCCTTTTCTATTTTATTTTAATTTATTATGTTTGTTGAGCTTATTCCTTTTGGGGACAATATCCTATGTTATCCTTGCAAAAGCCATAGAAATGAGCTCAAGACAAAATAATCACACTTTTGTCAATGATAGGAAATAATTGGTATGATCTTCTAGCTTACTAGCTTTTTAAAGTCAAAAATAAATCCTCAGTTCTATTAACTGCAAGCTGCAGATGCAGATGTAAGAAAATCCTCACAAGATTCAACAATTCTCGTCCACCTTTCTTACTGACAGTATCTTGCTTTTAGATAAGAAGATGCAGGCATGCTGCAAGATATACAGCTGAGTGAAAAGCAAGTTGCAGCAGAGACAAGCTTAGCAAAAGCTCCAGCAGCTCCTGGTGGCTTGGGGAGGGATAACTATCAGCTGCTGACAACAAAGCTTTTGCTTGGTATTTCATCTGTGGTAATACAAAAAGCCCAGATAGCAAATCTAATCTGAAATTGGGTCAACACATTTTGAGGAACAGAACAGAGAGCACAAGCACAGGACTTCAACTGGGGTATTCATACCCGATCCTGCATATAACTGCACCCATATCCAAACAATTGTCTCACCACATTTGGTGCTGCAGTGAAGTGATTTAAAATCATGATTTAAGAACTGTGAATTATTTTCTAATCATTTTCAAATGCATGAAAAATACCTCAGACTACTGTAGGAGAGGCTTGGAGTCTTTTATTGTTATGGTAGTATCTATTGTGCTACGTCAGATGAGACTCCCAGAGGTAAATACTCAAGTTTTTGAATTGCCTAATGAGTTCCCACAGAATATGCCTATTTTCACTGAAAGGAGTTCAAAAAAGCAGAGAAGAATTTATGGATAGAAACATAAAAAAAAAAAAAAANGAAAAGATGTTTTCTACTGGTGTAAGAAGAGACAGTGGTGCTCCACAATGTGTAGCAAATACTTTTTCATGAAGATGGGAGGCAATGTGCTTGAAAAACAGGTTCAGAAAGCCATTGGCTTTCATGTGAATATCTTGGAAGCACACCCTTACATACAAAATCTGACCAGAAATCTTTCTGCAGAGAAAGGCTGATTTACTGAGAACTTCAGCAAGTAAGGCAGGGTGGCTGAATAGAGGATTTTTCCCTCAAATTTTTTTACAGTCCAAGACAGGTTGTTTCTTGGGCTAACCACGGCAGAACGAAACTTCGTGTCTGAGTGATTCCTCCCACAACCAGCTAGTTTTCAATCTTTCTCAATTACAGAAAACCAGGTTTAACAATAAAGAAGTATAAAGAATTCAAAATATATGCATTTGAACTTGAAACTGGTATCTCAAATTCAGACACCACCACCCTGTAAAGCCATGTTTTTCAGATAGGTGATTCAAATCAGCCTGGTGTACCCCAGCTTTCACAGTCCACCATAAGAGGAGTCTCTGATCAGTGTAAAAAAAATATCTGGATCAGTGTAAATTGGAATTTACTTATTTTTAGTGTTGATTTTTACAGTTTCTCTTTACCAAGGAAAATAGTTCTTTTCAACCCCATAAACCCTGCTCATACAGTCAGCACTTGTGGGAGGTCTCATCTTGGCCAAGTATGTGCCATGTAGCTGACATTCATACAGCAGTAAATCTCACCAGGACTTTGGGAGGGAGATCTTTACATCATCTAGGGCCTGTGAGCTTTCTGTATTTAGATAAGAGAAAGGCAAAACCACAGGCTCAACCTCCAGAAAGAAACTGGGAATGTTTTTGCTCAAACTGTCTAGCACTCCAGTCAGGCAAAGCAGGATTTTTGGTGAGTCATAGCAATGCAAGCTGCAACTGAACAAGTAATCTGAAAGACATCATTACTAATAACAAAAAGCATATACTATCAAATGAAGTTTTCCATAGCAACTAGCCTAGTCACATAAAACCTACAATATTTCAAGGTAAAATACAACTGAGCAAAAGAATACACTTTTACATTGTAGTCGACAAAGTCACAAATAGGTGTAGAAACGCCCCCAGAAGACACAGAGGGTTCTGATCAGTTCATTAGAAACACCAAACCACTTCTGTAAAGTAAAAAACCTCCTTTTTTCTAAAGCTGGAGTATCTTTCCTCCAAATATATTTCCTGACAGAAAATATCGGAATGATGCAATGGGAAGAAGGCAAAAGCAAGTGAGCACACACAAGTAAACCAAAATTTACAGAATTTCTTAATATTGCTGTTCTAAAATAAGGTGAACTAAAAAATGGCTGCCTCAAGCACTCTACACTAGAACTGAGCAGTATTAACTCCCTGCATCACACAATTACTGCTTATTACTCAGGTCCTCTTATGTGAAAAATCTCATGGTCTGGTGAAATGTTTTTGGAGTCTACTTTCTACTGTTGTTCATAACCTTACGGGTTTATTTTTATTTTAATTTGAAAATTTCACTGTGGACCTTCTTCAGTCCCTTTTACTACAGACTCGCTTATGGCTGATCTGTGGTTTTGAGAGAACTGATGAAATCAGACTTTCAGCTGAATATAAGGACTATCAGTGTTCAAGCTTTCCCACTTCTTTTCCTCAAGTTTGTCTTTCATACTCCTGAGGTTTACTCTTTTTATTTGATTTTCTGTGTTTGCATCCACTATTTGGGTTGTGGCTAATCTTTCTTCTCACACATTTTTGGCATCTCCTCCTGGTAGATCTACATAAAGAATCATCATTTAATTTTTGAGACAGTGGTACAAGATAAACAGCCTAACTCATCATGTTCTCAGCCTACCATTCTGATTTGCGTACAAGGTGCTTAGTGCTTTATAGTCTGCATTTAATATTCTTTCTGCTATGACAAATCTGTGCTGTATTGTGTTCTGGAATTAGCTGTCTGTGAAACAGGATTGTAACTGTGTCTAACCCCATAGTCAAGGCAATTTGCAAAGCAATTGCAAGTATTGCACCCTAAGCCTCAACCTGTAATCACTGCTGTTCTTGTCATTGTTTTCCTTTTCCCTTCATTGCTAAGTCTGTTGGTATTGCAATTTGAGATTTGTACGGTTCTCTAAGGCCCTCCATCCATACCCCTACCTTCAAGAACTGTAAATGCACAAACAAATGTGGAAACAAAACTAGAGACATTATCAGACCAAAAAATAAAACACTAAGTCTAATCGTAACTCTGTTTTGGACTTTTTCTGGACTCTATGTTAAGCCTTCCATTTGTTTCTGTTCCCTGGTCTATAAAGGTCTAAAAGATCTCTTAAAATCCTCTTGGAGCTGAGTGAATTAACATTTCTAACATTTATTTCTCCCTTTGTTCTTTTTCACACACTGTATGCAACCAAATCTATTCATTATTCAGAATGATTCACAGTTTCCTTCAGTGACTAATTCTTAACTAACCCATAAATCTCAAATACTGAAGGAATAATACTGGAATCAAATGTGCTGTCTGAAATCCTTTCCAGGTTTGCTAACTCTGTAAGCCAATCAATAAGAAAAGACAAAAGAATCTCAAATTTTATAGAAATTTTTTGGTGGAGAGCAAGTTCAGAATGCTGAGTTTTTGTGGCATGACTAAGTAATTAGTATATTATTACAATTCACTGCAGATATGATCCTCCTTTGCCAGACAGCCTCTACCCTAAAGCCAGGTGTAAGATTTTTTTTGGTGACATTTCCATCTGAAAATTATAAACCCATGACACTTAATCTTGAAATGAAATAACTGAAAGTGAAAATGACACAGATTCCAACCAGTAGTTTTTAGAAGAACACACCCTCAGGAAGAAACTAACAGATTTATTCAGCATAACATTTTTTCCCCTAGCACTAACACCCCTAACAAAGGCCAGATGCTGCAGTCCTGCTGCAGTCCTGCAGTCCTGCTGCAGTCCTGCAGTCCTCCAGACCAAGCAGACACCACTCCACCAACCATTAGCATCCCAACAGGTTTCTGAAAGTATGCTGCTTTCTAAGATGATGCTAAGATGGAATCTCTACAAGTCTGATGGAGGACAAACTCAGAATTCACAATGACCTTGGCAGACCAAAAACACAGTCTCAAAAAAAAGAAAAAGAGGATGCAGTCCAGTTAGTTTATTGTACCACTCTGTACTTTAGGGGGAATAACCATTTTCACAAACAGGAAAAAACAGACGGCAAAGGACTGACAAGGTAATAGATCTTCAAGACAGATCCCAGGAACTACAATAGACTATGAATTGCAGGTGAATGAGCAGTGAGATACTACTAGAAAATATATTTTTTTAAAGAAAGTCAAATATCAGACAAAAGCATAAATGGCAAAAACATTATCAGACACCATAATTTTTTCATTCTACTCAGCACTACTAAAACTAAAGTCTAATGCCCAATTTTATATACTGCACTTCAAAAAAATCATGTGTATCAAATTGGGGACAATCCAGAGTAGAGAAAAAAGAATGATGAGGCATCTGCACAACACAAGCAATTAAGTAAGACTGAAATAATTGGGTTTGTTTAGTCTAAAGTTAAAAAGATTACATGAGCCAGGGGTGCAGAAGGGTGGAGAAGGACATGGCTTGAGAGAAAATGATGACAGTCTTTAAAAATTTAAGAGGCTTCTTCAAGTGAAAAAGAAAAAAAATCATATAAAGTCTTGTCTTTGGTGCCAATAACAACAACAACAACAACAATAACAACAAAACACCAAAAACAAACAAAAAAATGCTTGTGGTCTAACAAGAGAAACTGAAATTAAACTTCATGAAAAAGAATTTATAAAGTTAAAATAGGAAAGTACTATGATAGATATCAAAAGGATAGCATTTCTAACTGAAAAACTAGAGCTTTTGAAAGAACAAATTAAACCAATACCTGTCTAGAGTAAATGAAATTTTCTAGTCCTTTACAGCCTTCTTTTCTGTCACCATGATCATCTGTGCTACATAGATAATCTCTTGTAGCCTCAAAAACTGACTTCACTAGAGTTCTGTGCCTGTCATTTATTTGCAAGTATTTAGCTACTTATTATGCCCTTAGGTCAATTACAGTAAAAAAATTCATAGAAAATATAATAAAAGAAATGCAATATGTATTTCTGAAGAAAACAGGAGCATCAGCTGATTAAGTCAATGTTTAAGACATCTACTTTTATTCCCTTTGCCCACATAGTTATCACAAATTGCATGCTATGTTCTCAGTCTGTAATGAGATTTGTAATAAGGTACATTTCTCAGGGTCATTTGATATGTGAACATATAAAACATAACCTCTTACTTTGACATACTAGCCCCCTCAAAAGTTCGTGCCTCAGTAAGTCTTTCATCATAAATTAATTCCCAGTCCACTGCTGTCCCTCCAGAAAAAAAAAAAAAAAAACAAAAAACTTTGTATGGAAAAAACCACCTTTCTGACATTTTTAATGCATAACTCTTCCCTGAGACAGATTATTTATTTACTCCTGTATAAAGAAAATTTGCAGCAGTATTCTTCATATCCAGTGTCATGTCATGACAAGGTTCAAGGAATAGAGAAGACATTACTGGCTTGCAAAATTGTCATGACAACCACCAAACACAAATCTTTCATCTGTTCCTTAACAGGGACATGCTGGATGGAAAATAACAAAAAGAAATCTCAAGCGTCTAATAAATCTTTTATAGCATGTCAACTAAGTCACCTTGGCAAGAACTGAGGAGATCAGAGCTCTACTGCTGGTTTTAATAGCAATCAAACTATCTTGATCAATATCCTTCACAGCACTGCTTTTCTTCTTGTATTTCATTAATGCAGATTACACAAATCCATTGGAATATTTTTTGTACAGGTATGTAAAGTGACAAATCAAGTTTGTTTTGACTTCAACCAGGCACTGCAGTAAGGCCATTGAATAATTTTTATGGTATATAGAGATCCTTGTGAAGATATATAGGTAGTGATCTCCAGCAGATACCAAAAATTAACAGCACTGACTATTCTTTAAATCAAAAACAACAGGAAAATGTCAACACAGCTAATTTGCACGACAAGCAGAAATAAAGAATTATTGATTACTGTTCTCAAGAACCTACAGGGCTTCTGGATTAAATATTGATAATTCTTTCTACAGACAAACACAGTCATAATTATTTTTCAGAAGATGGTAATGGATCAATACTTATTTTGCAGATACTTGTTATGCTAAACTGTTTACCATCGTATTAATTAAGGAATATATATTGATCAGCCATACAGGAATGTACTGCTTAGTAATAGTATATATGATTCATATTATATTTAATTTATAACTTGCTTCTTTTCTAAAGTTACTTGAAAAAAAGAAGAAAAAAGGACAAAAAAAGAAAAATAAAAGAACCTAGTTGCCAGCAACTTTTGGCTGTGATTCACCCCTTGTTAGGGAGGAAAAATGCAAATAGTCATTGGGAAAGACAGAACAGCTGCTCATGGATCTGACAGACTCTGAATAAACTTCTCACTGAGACCGAAAGCTTGCACAAACAAAAGACACAAAAGACAAGGAATTCCCCATTAAGGCTTAAACTCTTGTGCCACTAGTAATCACATGTAATTGTCTCAATAAGACATAGCCTGTTACACAGAACAACACACAATTTTTGGTTATGCCCTTACTTTTGTTTGTACACTTGTCTTAATTCTGAAGACGATCACCACTTATTCTGTAGTTTCTGTGGCTAAGAAACTGAACAGGTTTAGAGCATCCACTGCATAAGTTCCCTTTGGAGCCTTCCACTTCAATCTGGTCTGCTGGCTTCAGGGCATACAGAGATATGTTCACTGTTCTTTGAATAATGATTTTGACCACCACAAGTAGAGTCAATAGAAATAAGATCATCATCTTTCACAGCCGCAGGCTTAGAGCAAATGCTGCTTTTCAGCCATCCCTATGTTCTCTTATCCTCAAGCAGCCAAATAAGGTCAGAACTGATAAAATAAGAATAGCTGGCTCCTTGTTACAGCCACCAACTCATGAAGACTATACAAACCCAAATGATTCATAAGATAACAAAGAAATAATTGGAGTTTTTTTTTCTGGAGGAAGAAAATTATACTTTAAAAAATTACGGTAATATATTCTTACTTTTTTTAAAAAAAATAATTTTTCATCTTTTTGAGAAGTTATTTATTTTCAATGCTTACTTTAGTCATTTTTTACATTCAGGCTGAGGAAGAAATTACATACAGAGGCTTGGGAGTTGAGTCAATGAGACTGAAAAATTCCTGCCAGGCTGGAGGAAGTAAGGGTTCCATTATGAGTTCTATCTCATTCAATTCACAGCACATTTTTCTTTCTAACTAAAGCAAACAAACTATAGATGTTTTGTGAAGAATTCATAATACGTTATTTTTCCAATTGCTTCATGCACTTTTTTTTCCTCCTGGTTCTTCAGCTGAGTTACAGCTTCTGTGAATACATATTAGTCAGGACAGGAGCTACCCCCATTCACTCTAGGTGATTTCAATTCAATACACCCAAGTGCCACTCACTAAAAGGTCAGGATAATAAGGTGCATCTGCATAATCTATGAGGTATAGGTATTAGATCCTAATGACTTGATTTCTTCTCAATTCTTATAATGTGTTTGTATAATTCTTATAATGTGTTTTTATAATACTGTAGGTCTTCTGAACATTTAAAAGTTACATGGTTCTGTTGTATCTTCAAGGCATAGAAAAGTGATTGGCATTTTCTGTCTTTGTAACAGCCCTAATTGTGACTTTTACTGTAACTAATATGATATTCTATTTATTTCCATTAGCATTGCTTCTAATTATTGTTTGTTATTGCTTCTAACAGTACTATTATTTGACTGCAATTGTCAGATAAATCACCCAAAAAGTGCTTGTGAAGGAAGGCAAAGGCAAAGAAGAAACAGAATTCACTCTGGACCATACAGAATTTGAAGCTCCCTTGGAAAAAGCTTTTGATTTAGTACTTGTACAACAGAATCCCTTCACAGCATACCTCTGCAAGACACTCACCCTGAGTCTCCATAAAGCATGTTCCCCATTATGTGCAGCATGGAAGACAAAAACAGGTTTCCTTGCTAATTTAAACAGTGGAGGAAATGCCCACAGCTCCATGAGGCAAAAACAGCTGAGTGACCTTTTCTGCTTGAAAGTTTGCTGCCATGCTGAGTACCTGAAAACACAGCCAGAACGTCTGTGATTAAACTAAAAGCAGAAAAGAAAGCAAGAGCCAGCTGGAGACACTGAGAACCTTTTGCTGGATGATAGAGACATCCACAATCTGATATATTCCAGCCTTTAGCAGCTGAAGACTGCATGCAGGCCAGCATGGAGAAATGTTACATGTTGGTAGAGTACAGTTCTTCAGATTGCATCTCAACCTGGCTGAGCAACTGAGATCTGTAATGTGGGTTGAAAGGATACATTTGATCTAAAGGAGAGTAGCACACTTGTGAGTAGAGGGGTTTAAGCCAGAAATCTCAAATTCATGGGCTATCTCCATTGTCTTTGTGTGTGCTCTGTAAGATGTTCCTTTTCAATATTTTCATCAGACTTACTCCACCTGAAAAACAAACACCAAAATGTACTTGGCAGAAGTAAACACATGTGAATATCTTTGAATTTAAACTGTAAGCCAAGAACTAAATATGAATATTAAGAAGCAGCTTTCTCTATGTCATTAAGTTGTCCATTTAGAATACTTTGTGAACAATTCAACAACCCTAGTATTAAAACTCCCTTGTAGATCATGCTTCAGTTGTAGCTTTTTTCAGCTACTCATCACAGAGGTACCTAACTGCACATTTCTTTGGATCATTTCCTTTAACAACTTAGCTGTCCTCAGCTCACTTTTAAATTGCTCATGGAGCTCCTTCTGTGTTTCTGGTTTTGCCCTTGGTTTACAACAAAATGAATTTTCTGTTTTAATTGCAGGAAATTTAATATTTCTCTTGCAAGCATTAGTATTTCTGCATTATAACTAGCAAAAAGCACATAGGACTAAAGACCAGATGAGAAGGTATTTCAAAAGTCTCAAGAATCTACAATGTTGTGTTTTCATTAGCTTCTCTAAACTATCTGAGCCAACACAGAGATATGTTCATGGATATTAAAAGAGGAATCAGGTCTCAGACATACTACTAGATTTTATCTTGTCTAGTATTCAGGCCTAGGTGTAAAGCCTAATCAGCATTAGGATTTGTGTTTGGCTTCAGCAGAATCAAAACTTTACAATGGTACTTTGAAGTTTTGCAGTTAAACTTGTGGTTTAGCACTGTGAAAATCTGAGCTCTGTTCTGCTCAGCTCAACTCAATTCCTGTCTGAGCTCCAGCAAGCCCCTGAGCTGCTCTCTACCTTGGCACACCACCTAGTTTGAAAGAGAGTCTGCCTTGTTTATTAGTACGAATTCCTGAAACCCAGGATTCCCACTGTGCGTTTTCTATCACAAGGGACCCTGATGGTCTTAGAAGCCTCATAAATCTAAAAAAAAATGCACATACTACTCAGCAGTGAAACCTTACAGACATGCTGTCCTTGTAAGGTATTAGCTTAGAGTCATAAGTGGAAAAAGATGTCTGTCTGAGTTTAGGTAGAAGTAGAAATAGAGTGTACAAGTGACTATGCAACGAGAGCTGTGAATCCTTCAACTCAACTAAAATTAGGAAGTGGGCTTACCTCTCAAGTTCCCAGTACAGAATATTTCTATTTTAAAATGCAATCTTTCAGTACTATTGTTAGCTAAGACAAGGAACTGCATTTCTGTCTTGTAAATATCACTTGAACTGTGTGTTACTAACTTGAAAAAAAAAAGGGGGAAATGGAAAAAGCAAAAAAAAAAACCAAAACAGTGGTTTTCATTTTATAGTGCTAAATGTAGGTTTGGGGGGAGGAAAAGCTATAGCCTCATTGATTATGTTTTTAAGAAGTGGCCATATGTAAGTGATTATAGCAACATATCCAGAAGACCATATCCTAATTAAAAAAACATTCTCTACTTTTAGTCTGTTTCAGGTTTAGAACACCAACAATTTCCTCTACAGCTGATAAAGCCATGGCTTCAGGATATGAAGAATGAAAATATTAATTCAAGAAGGTAATATGTCTAAATTCTTCATGTTGGAATTAATTAAAATTGTAAAGTAAGAGGAGGAAGTTGATAGTAAAAGTAATTCCCTGGAGCTAGCATTGAAATTCAAACTTTGTCACTCCACTAAGTCAGTAAAAACTTTCTGATACACTTAAATAAAAATATACTATCTGAAAGTTGAAAGACTAGTAAAAATCACAATACATCAGGAAGTAGATCCTCAACTTTTGCGATCATCTGTAAACTTCTTCAACACTGCTATCTCCACTACAAAACTGAAGGAAATGTCTAAGTAAGGTTAATCAACTCAGCCAAGGCTGAGAAGTGCTACATGGAGCCCTAGATTGGAGACAAACACATGACACAACACCATGGGTCATCAGCAAACAGCAATGAGTTTAATATGGCTGCCCCTTTTATAGGGACTTTGGATTTCCCAGGCTCAGGTAGTTGATTGATTGTGACCTCTCTCCGCCCTGCTCTTTGCCCAGTGGTGTATCTGAATCTAAGCTAGAACAGGGTTGGCTGAGGTCTTTGCTTGGGTTTGTATCAAAACTATCTCCGCCTTATCTAGGGATGTGTTTTCTGCTAGGTTGGTTGAGTTTAGGGGGCAGCTTCAGATCAGCTGCAATGCAACAGAGAAGATGCAGAAATAGACTTTATGGCATCTGATTGTCTGTGAGCTCATCTATACATTTGATATTATATCACCTTAGTTGAAAAATCGCCTGAGACCACTGACCTTGACAGAAAACACTAAAGTTCTTGAGGAGCATTTCAAAGCAGCCTTCATGCTGCTCTTAGGTATCTTGAGGATGCCATGGCAAGAACCTTAAGAACTAGAATTTCATGCCAACAAGTTAGACTTGTGACAATAATGACAAAAATTTAGATAGTTACTGTAAGTTTCAGGTTAGCTGAAAAAATTAGCTCAAGTACATGATGTTTATCCCAGCTTTACTCTCAGGGCTGCTAATTCTTTAAGCTTTCCTTGACAGCTAGCCTGGAGAAGCACAGGGATTAGTTCTCACAGCAAATTAATATCTCTATGATACATTTGTGGGGATGTTACTGGAGTATCTCAACCAAGCAGTTGAGAAAAGCACCTTACAGGTAAAAGAATAACTCTAGTTTTCAACACTGCAGAAGATGCTGCACTGCACACAATGCTGACTGAGTAATTTCTAGGAAATCAAATCTAGAATATCTGGCACCATAAATAGCAGCTCAACAGAAGCTCACACAGCATCAAACATCTTTCAGTGGTAGCCTCAATCCTGGCTAAAACTTTTGGACAGTACCAGGCCACCATAATTGAAAAGAGGTATATTCCTCAATAAGGCAGTATGCAGAAACCTATAGGAAACTTTGTGAAAAGATAAAGCATATGACAAGTCTAACAAGAGTTGGAATTAGATTAAATTTGTGGCAAACCATTCTTTGGTGTCACAGGGGATCATCAGTAAGGGATCCTGATATCAGGGATCTGTATGCTGCTGATTGAAAGAAATGATGATTGAGATAGTTGAACTGTAAGTGTAAGAAAAATCCAAGGGCTAGAAAAAATCCAAGAACAGATCCATCATGGAGTTGGCATCTGAGAGTTCCTTGGGCTGAGGTTCAACTGTCTTTTCTGTATTGCATAAAGGGCCTAGTAAACTTCCGATGAACATGACAAAAGTCACCTAGGCAACAAAATAGCCAATAAGGTATCTGTGAACTGTGACCATGACTGTTATTGCACAGTTACATGGAGGCAGTAAATCATTGCATCAATGTAATCACTGGTTAACTTCGTACCTATTTTGCAGCGCCATTTCAAACCTCAATTTAAGAGTTATATCCTTGGGTAGTTTGTGGTCACTGCATAAAGCAAAATACATTAAAGTTCTTTTGTTTACAAAGCATAAAGAATTAAATTTCTGGACATATTTGTAAACTCTCCAACAGCTAAAGGGAAACGTTCAGGCCTTTTTCACCTACCGCTTTTTTGTGTGATTCCTAAGACCATTCTCTCTGATACAACAAGATTGTAAATGTAATTCCAAATGGTGAAGAACTGAAAAGGTTAGAGAATATTTGCAAATCTAAATTTTAAGCTCAATTAAATGAATTGGTCCATTGGGCTTTATTACTAACAAACACCTATTGGTGTGTCCAATATTCCGACGGGGACTTGCCCGGGCTTGCCTTGCTGCTGAGCCCAATGGCGGCAGCTGGGATGTTTCCTCCCCAGTGACACCCTTGGCTCACCCAGGTACGGCA
>VXBC01005835.1:124248-146108 GCA_013399945.1 Ploceus nigricollis
CTGGCCCTAATTTTTAATTAATCAGTTTATGCTTAAGCCACAGTAGCTCCTTCCAACTTATATAGCAGTATGTCTGAAATATTAAGAATGCTATTTCCAGTTGCTACACCAAGTTGCAATAGGATTTTTGGTAGGAAAATATCAAGATGCATTAGAAAGTCAATGACTTACCAAGTAAACCAACAAAATGCCTTCTCCACCTGCCCACACACATGGATTAATTTTTATTTGCTTTGCTCTTCCTATTTTCTTGTACATGCATAGAGACTACACTAAAATGTAATCTAGCCTTTCTCATTGCAAATCCTTTAAAGAGGCAAACTTCTGAGGTGAGAGGAAAAAAAAAGCTTGAGAATTCTTGAGACCACTGTTTCAGAATTTAATTTCCAGCTTATTGAGAATGGTATGAAAAGAAAAAAGAAAGTTACAAAACTATGCCCAAGTCAATTTCCTAATCTGTGATATATCTAATCTTTGTTTCTCTCTGTGTCACCTAGTTACATAAATTAATACAGGCAGATCTTACTTTCATGTAATTTCCTGCTCAGATAAGACAAACCCCTTATTGGAAGCTAAACATTTTCACCACTCACTTATCATAAAAGAATGGGGGAGGAAGAAAAGTGGATTAATTGTAACAGTGAAAGAATACCAAATCTGGGTGCACTGGGTGCACTGGCACACAAGGTGCTTGAGCCTGACTGTGCCCTCTGATCTTGACAGCACAAGTGGGAGTTATTAACCTTCTCCATCTCTAGAAAATCTCCTCATAATAAGGCACATGTCATCTCCTCCATGCATGTTGAAAATTCTGGAACTTGAGGGCAAAGCTGCTGTGTATGGACTGGGGATGAGGGAAATTAAATTTAGACTAGGATGGTTTTCAAAGTTCTGCAACCTCCCTAAGAAGTCTGAAGTGTCAGAGTGAGAAACATCAAACTGAAGGATGATTGCATTTCTCCTGAATTTGCACCCAGTTATCCTCTGTACATAGATAATGAAGCTTTCAGAGCACCTTTAGGAAGAAGCCCAGGATTCAAAAGTGTCTGTTTTCACCTTCTGGTTTCCTTCCAGAGGTCACAGTCAGGAGCCCTCATCCGTGAAGACTTTGGCAACCACAGAGGAATACCTCTGAAAAGACAATCTTTACAAAACTATATGTGCCTTTCAGAAACCTTATACAGTCTCGGCTTCACTGCCTTGAGAAACAGCTCAGGTATCCCTCAAGACTACACAGAAATGTTAATTATACAAATGCCTGGCCAGATTCTTCTGTGAATGAAACTGCAGTGAAGGCAAAAAAGAGAACAATTTAATTGCTTGTCTGCTAACAGGAAAGGAAGGCTACAAGAAGAAGAGGAGGCTGAATAATGATAGCTTATGCTTTCAAGAGAGGAACAAAAGCAGAACAAGCCTTCTGACCTCTGAGCTTCTGAGTGTTTCCCAGGGTACAGAGATCTCACTGAGAGGAGAACAGGTGAAATAAAGAGCCCACAGGACAGAAAACCAGTGAAAGAAAGTCAAATAATTTGTTCTGCATATCTACCAATTCATCTTAAAACAAATTATTTTGAAATGCAAAAGGAGAAATCAGGGAAAAGTAGACATTTAAACTGAATTAAGCTACCAAAAGAGTATGAGAGCCATAAAAAATGGCATAGGTCAGAAAATTCTGCAGGAGGAGTCTGACAAACCGCCACGATGAACGGGAATTGAACTTTGTCTCTTGATTCCAAATATATGATCCATCACAATCCTGGCCTGTCATCTGGTAAGGTCAAGAGACCTGTGTTCAGTTGTTAATTTTCTACCCCTCTTGGCTTCTAACAGGAGTTTCTTGAATCGATGCTGTGTTTACCAAGGCACAAATGATAACCATCAAAACATCTTCATTCTGATAGGCTCATGTGGGTGATATGGAAGCCTAATTTGTTGGAAGTAAAGCTGTATAAAAGCTAACATTTAATAAAGTTCTCTTAGCTACATATAGGCTATTAATACGTTGTGGCTTCTAGGAAAGTACAATCAAGAAACTAACAAAATGGGCTCTGCTCAAGAAGGAACAAAATGCTCATAACGCAAAGAGGGGATAAGTTGGCCTAAGATAGAAAAAAATCTTTTCTGAACCTAAGTGTTCCAGCTGATTGCAATCCTGTATTAAACAGCTTTACATGGTGTATTGAATTTTTGTGGCAAACTTTTTGTAGCAGGGGGGCTACAGAGGTGGATTTCGTGAGAAGTTTCCAGAAGCTTCANACCCCACAGGAGACCCATTACAGAGTAGCCTGATCCTAGAGGAAGGGATTCATGCTGTGGAAGGGGTTCACACTGGAGCAATTTAGGAAGAACTGCAGCCTGTGGGAATGGCTCACACTGGAGAAGTTCATGGAAGACTGTCTCCTGTGGGAGGGACCCTACACTGGAGCAAGGGAAGACTGTGAGGAATCCTTCCTCTGACGAGGGAAGAGCAGCAGAGACAACGTGTGATGAACTGACTACAGCCTCCCTTGTCGACCCCCTCTGTCAAGGTACAGAAAATCATGAGTGAAGCTGAATCTGGGAAGAAGGGAAGGGTAGGGGGAAGGTGTTTTAAGATTTGGGTTGTACTTCTCATTATCCTCTGATTTGACTGGAAATAAAATAAACTAATTTCTCCAAGTTCAGCCTCTTTTGCCCTGATGGTAATCGATGAGTGATCTCTCCCTGTCCTTATCTCAATCCACAAGCCTTTGGTTGTATTTTCTCTACCCTGTCCAGCCAAGGAGCAGAGGGATAGAGTGGCTTTGGTGGGCACCTGGTGACTAGTCAGGGCCAACCCACCACATACATGACAAAATAATGTTAAAACAGACAACTTAGTATTATTTTATATAAGCAAATCAGCCGCTGGACAGCAGCAGGTACCTCATTGAACTGAGTAACAATGGTATTTTAAATTTATAAAATCACTTATGTTCCAGAGGGTCTCAAAACTCTTGGGGAGCATTTTGCTCATTACAGGAGCTCCAAGGAAACCTCATATACCCTTCATAATTAGCAATAAAGAAAACAGATCATAAGCAATTTCTGTATATTTTGTAAATATTGGCATGTTTAGTTCTAAATAGCTTTAGTTGCACAGCTGTAAATTTAGTAAATTCATCTTAGTCATGAAATACATAATGAGTAAAACCACTTAATTAGTATATCTCCCTCAGAAATTATTTACCTAATGAGATGTAATTGCAGTGAATGCTGTTTAATTGGAACACAATTAGCATATGTTACATACCATGGTATTTATTCATTACCGAGGACATTCTGTGGTGGTTAACCAGGTGTTAAAATCACTGCAAAATTTTAACTTTCCACCAGCTGATAACACAAGTCACCAAAAAAGACAGTTTATGTGAACAGAATGCAATTTCTGTTCTTGCATTTCTATTCAATTAGAGTATTTTCTGTCAGCTTTTTCCCTAATTCTAAAATCAGAGACTTAAAACCTGAATGCTAGGAAGCATTTGTAATTTCTTCCATTTGGACAAATGCTCTAAATTCCTACAGGCAATTACAGAACTTATTCACACAGTCATAAAAATTGCACATGCAAATGGAACATGGGTCCCAAGTCTTCACAGATTATTATTCTCAAAATAGTTTATAACCATGAAAGCCACTTAATTAGGACTCCAGGATATCTAATTAGATTTCCCAATTACCAAAATAAAAATGTATCCCAAACCAGCTGTAAATCTGAGGGAAAAAAAAAGAAAGATTGGCAGGCATGTTGCCTTACCCTCTCTGTGCCTGCAGCTGCTCTATGATGAGCTGACAGCTGAGCAGTGCTACTGTCCACTTAGAGGACTGGCAGGAGACAAGGCGATGGTGTCACCAGTTCACCCAGTAAGGGGGCAGAGGCAAACCAGGCAAACAAAATCCTGAACAGGGCACTCACTGACAGCTGGAGGTGACATGTTTTCTCATGAACTACTAGTAGTTTAAAGACACACTGCCTCCAAAATGCATTTTGAATTCACATTTATTCATTTATAGACAGAATCTTAGCCCAATTCTATGTTTTTACCAGTGGAATGAATATTCAAGAACTGCAGGAACTACTGAGATGAACCCACTTGCCCATTCTCCCTGTTACACTACGTGGTGATCTCAAAATAGTTTCCCAAAAGCTAAATGGAGCTGTCAAAGCTCAAATGACCCTTACCTAGCACTGGGACCCATATGGCTGTGTCTGTGCCATGCAACCACTGCACTACAAGCAGTCCTTGGGGCCTTTCAAGGTGAAATCCTCACTCACATTGTCATGGCACTGGAATTCACTAGGTGTCTGGGACAACAGTGCTCCAACAGGTTGCTCTGAAAACCACTGAGGTGTGTACTGACCACTACGACACTTCAGATCATTATTGAACAGTGACAACAAATAAGACAGCATGGAAAAACCTTGACATAGGAAATCTAACTTCACCAAGCTACATCTTTTGACAGGGAGCATCAAGGGCAAAGGTTGGCATATTGCCTGATAGACCCCACACAGAGCTATTTCACAACTGGAGCAGGAAGTACATCTGTGAGCACACAGAAACAGAGCCATCCCCGTTGCCCTCATCCACAAAGCTCTTCTTTCACTGTTCAA
The DNA here is from genome assembly GCA_013399945.1 of Ploceus nigricollis. Lineage (NCBI taxonomy): Eukaryota > Metazoa > Chordata > Aves > Passeriformes > Ploceidae > Ploceus > Ploceus nigricollis. The sequence continues at coordinate 128,882 of VXBC01005835.1, forward strand.
AAATAAGGATAATGGGTGCATGAGATGTTAGCATCTCATGAGGTGCATGAGATGTCACATCTCTGAGGTGCTCGTCAGACCACCATATCCACTTCACGAACAAACACATGAAGTTCACACACATGGCACATTCTGCTTGTAGTTTCACTTGGTGTTTGTTCATCTCCATCATCCAAGGTCCACAGCCAGTACTAGTGAGTATGCAGGCAGCCACTCTCATGGAGATGGCTTCTTGGGGCCAAGGGCTGGCTTCAACTGTACCTTCTAATTGAAAGCAGGTAGAGAGGGAGGAAAGAAGGCATGGGCTTGGCACTGCCTGCCCTTGCATTGAGAATGTCTCTCTATCATCCATTTCATAATCATCACCATATGCCAGGAAAAGGGCCAAATTTCCTAATCTAATTTGTGGCTGAAGCAGAAGTCTCCCATCCTTGTCCAGGGACATTTTCAAAGTGCTAGTCATATAGCAGTCAAGTGAGACTGCTGTAACAAATATGTCTGTAGGAAGGAGACAAAAGTTCCCTTTATCTTCAGAATAATTTGGATAATGTTCTCTCCTGGATCAGGATGTTCTGAATGCACATGGTGATTGCACTGTATCTAGGACAGGCCTTGTCACAGAGGGAATTATGCACTTCACTCATAAAAGAGAAGCCACAATATACTTAATTGATATAAAGCTGTGATATTGCAAAGTGCAATGGTAAATGCAAGAGTGGCTTAATGGCAAGGCATACTTGACTATTTACTGTATAGAAAACAGACAGAGAAGACTCTCAGTGAGAGTTCACAGGTTTATATGTGAGAAAAGACCAAATTAGCAGTTACTGCATCTATATTTAAACATTTCAAAAAGCCAGATCTTACACGGCTTCAGCCCTACACAAATGAAAACTGAAGATTGACTCATTATGTTAAAAGCACTCCTGTGCCCATTGGGGTTGTTCTGTGTCACCCAGGAAGAACAATTGCCTGGACAGAGAGCCTTCAGATGATTGTTTTAGGGCCCAAACTGAACTACATACTAAGACAGGAGACACTCTTTTCTGCCCATTGTTATTTCTACATGATGGCAGGACTCTAGAGTATCTTCTTCGCTCAAAACCCTGCAAATGGGAAAATAAAATTTAATTCTGTCATGCAAATTAAGAGCAAAATATTCTTCTGGTGTGTATCACTTTTATATGTCTTTTGCCTCTTGACAAGGTGCTCTGGGAGCCAATACAAACTGCCACACCATCAATCCACAAAGGACTTTATTCTTACAATTCCAGTGCAGTAGTCTTAAGCCATCTTCCCCAGGCATGTCAGGTTCAGCTGACCTCCAAACAAGCACTTCTTCTGTGGGAGCACTGGGGTAGGTTCCCACATCTCCCCGCTCTTGCTACAACGTGCTGGTAAATTTGTGGCATAAATCAGCCTGGCCAACACAGACAGGCCAAAAGCAGACAGTTTGGGTTGAAGCAAGTATTAGACATACTTTGCCTAGGTCCCATAGATATTATCTATGTACCTATTAATGTGCAACGTGCCATAGGGTGTAACTGGAGTAACATTCATGGTATGGGTATAAATAAGGTGCATTCTACTGAGCTGGCCCTTTGGGATGACCTCGCACATCAGCATGCATGTAGATGTTAAAGCTGCAAATCAAAAGATTTTCAGCATCCCTTAGGCCCTGAAGCCCTTAACAACCGCAATACCCAACAGACCTTAGAGGTACTTTATTTTCAGGCAATCTAAATTATGTGTGTTAAGTAGATAGCTTTTACTATCAGCTGATAACATGAACAGGTGAAAAACATTATGTAAAAGCCCATCAAAGCACAGAAGAGGCATAGTAAAGAGGTAGTAAACATGTATTTGAACGACTACCATTGTTCTCTGTCTTTTGTGCAGTTTTAAGTAGCAGTCACACAAAGTACTAATGGCTTTACCTCTTTTATATCCTGACATTCATGTCTCTGGGATCTTCAGAGTGATTCTGCCTTCCTTTCTCCAGTGACATCCTCCACAGAAATTACTTTGGGTATCCTTTCTGATTTGACTATGCCACAAAAAGTGTGTCAGAAATCCCACACTGGGAAAAATTTCAGAAGTGTTTATATTTCTGGACTGGCAGCTTTCCAAGAGTGCCTAGGAGCACTATTCCCAGAGAATGAGAAAAAACAAAAAAAAAAACCAAAAAAAAACCCCACAAAATAGGGAGAAAGAGAACAAGTGTATTATACAACACTTATAATCTCATCCTACTTTGCTGTCTGCTTGCTTATCAACAGCAAGTTTGCCAAGCAAGGAAAGTGCACATTAAGAAAATCTTTCTCAAGTAACAACCTGATTTCAAGTTTCACCTCTCACAGGCAAGGAAACTGGCAGCTCCTGGTATTAACAGAGTAAAAGGCACACACAGCCATTTTCAATTTAGAGATACTTGTAGTCCACAGGATAGCAATAGGATTGGCAAGGTTTTACAAAGAAAAAAAAACCCTCCCTTGATTTAGTACAAATCTCCCAATAGCATTTGCTTTAATGAGACTGTAGCAGTACATCCGAAGAAATACATTTTCTATCAATGACTTTCCTGAAGAGAAACTAACATAAACCACTTGAAGCAAGTAGAAATATTGGAGAACTTTTTGTTAAGTGCAGAAGATTTTGTTAGCTCCACAATGTGTAAGTAAAATCCTAAGCACAACACTGAGTTTCTCTGCCATGAGTTTTTCCATTCTTCTTGCAGGAATACTGATGCTTATAGAATTGCCAGCCTTCTTAGCATTTGACATACATGATTGAATCTCCTGACAGGAGGCAAGGTGCTAGAACAAAAATAGAAATGCATACTCACTGAATATCAGAAAACATTGATATTACACATTGCAATATTCCAGAAATCCTTTTAAAACTGTTTAGCATGAACTCAGGAAAATGTTCTGTGTTTTTTAGGACTAGTTAATAAGATTTCATCCTTCAAAGCTATGATGTGGATTTGAGTTTCTAATGAAATTAAAAATAGACAGAATTTTGCCTCATTTGAGTCTAAGAGCTCAGCTATGTGAATCTGATGTGCTCTGGAGTACGTTCTGTGTTTAAATTCAAAGCAATTCTGTATTTAAGGCATAACAAAGGCTTAGTGAAAGAAGACTGCAATATACTGTGTTCTTACTAAAATAGCATGATAGACAAGCAGAATTAAAAAAAACAACCAGGGTTACTGCACTTCCATTATGTCAAATTACTGTTTTCTCCTTAATATGTAGAAAAACAGTTCTAGCTAGAAACCTCCAAAACCAAGAGAACTGTGTAAGCCGTGTCTACATGACACCAAGCATAGACAACAGTGAGTGAAAACCACACGGGCTTCAGAGGCCAATACAGGATAGCTGCTGTAGCACATTTTATTCCACGAGATACAAGAGCCATTAGCTTGGGCACAGTGCCATGGTAACGCATGAATAGGAACAAGGTTTTACATGCAAGACATTATATGATTTCAGGAACAAGGCACTATACCCAAACAGTGCTGTGCTGCACTTTGTGATCCTCATGCACATTTGAAATCTTTATACCTTTATACACAACAAAGAAGATTGTCCCTAGGAAAAAAAAAAACAAACAAGGTAGGCTTCAGACTGTTCATTGGATGTTTTTATTAGAAAATACTGTGTTGGAATAGATAGAACAGTGTTTCACAAAGCTGCAAATGCACATTACCCTGAGGAAAAGATGTCCTCATTTTCCAGCTCTATCCAAGATTTTGTTCTCTTGTGGATTCAGTAAAGAAACTGTTGCAAAGAAAAGACAAATCATTTTGGGAGATAAAATGCACTTAAAATTTAAAGTGAGCAGGAGGGGCAGTCTGAGCCTGCTGAGCCATCTGAGTTCAAAGACAAAAGCCAGTACTCACCTAGGCTTTCTTCACAAAGCAACACTGATCCCTCAGCATGCTCATTCTTAAATAAAACCTGGTAGCAACAAGGAACTCAGCTTCCAACAGAAATGGAAGCAATATCAAGCAGAGGGAGCTCTAATAAGGGACCATGAATCTCAGATTTTTTGTTAGAGATGCATTAGCAAATGGAGGCTTACACAGAGGTGTATGAAGTAACATTCTCTTGTGCCTTCTGTGCTGTATCTGTGGTAAGTAAGACACTGATGTAAGCATAATTTGTTCTTTATGACTCTATAGCTTGCTGTCTTTACAGTTCAAGAAAAGTAAATAAGTGTTACATATATATGTTCATATACATACCTATGTACACACATATATTTATAAACTGATGTATCTATGTACATACATATATTAGAAGACTTCATATATAAATGCAGTCCTGAAGATAGAAAATTTCATGCCCTGTGGGCATGCATGCGGAATATAACTCCTCATAGGAATATACTATTCAGCTGGTAAAGTTTTCAAATTTCAAGTCTGTGGACCTTTATATAAAATATATGTGCAAGTTTAAAAAATATTCCAGTCTTTTTTTTTTTAATTAAATGTAATTTGGAGGTAAAATCCTTGCACAAGCAAAAGAAAAAGATTATCCTATGTCTCTCACTCGTTATATAGTAGATTCAAAACTCATGGAAACTACACGTACTTGTCTCTTTTTTTTAATCAATTTAATCAATGTGAAGTATTTTCCATTACTTGTATAGCAGGACAAAATTTCAAAAATTTATATCACTTATGGGTGCCAAAAAGGTGTAAGATGCAGTCCCAAAGAAGAAATGGGCCTTCAATATGCGAATTTCTTGATTTCTGTTATGACATTGTATTGAAGAGCTAGAAATAGAAATTTTGAAATGATGACTTTGTTCTGTCAGAAAGCAGAAAAACCTGCAGGTCTTTTAGAGGACATTTAGAACCCTCTTCTCCTAAGTATCTCCATAGGAGCCAAAGTATCTGCTGCTAGTCACAGAAATGGAAAATGCTCCCATTACTTATTCACATTAGTGTAGAACTGCCATAAGGAATCTGCTGTTTCTCATACAGAATATACCATATAGGAAAGTATCAGATAGTGTATGTAGATTTCAGTGGTTGACCAGAAACTTATGATACAGTTTTGTCTCCTTATTCATTCACACTGTTACCAGTAAATGGGCTGATTACTCTCCCATTCTTCTTCTTGGTTAATGCTTAACACAATCCTACAGAATAAGCATTGTGTAGTTCCATAGGCTGGTGGTTTCTGACTAATGAGCATTGTATTAACCCAACAGGTGTGCAAACAGTTCATCTGGCAAGAACAAAACATGCCCTAGAGCCAAGACAGGAATTTGAACCCCATTTGGGTTTGAATCTAACCCTTCACAGAGCTGAGATTCATCTCTGCTGAGAGCAGAGTGGGAGTTTTCAGTATCTCCATATAGCCACTTTCATTGCTGCAGAGGTAAATTCTCAGATTGCTGTCATGAGACCAGAGGACTCCAGTGGAAGACTGGGTGATTTCAAGAACAAAGGATGCCAACCATTCAGTACTTCAGCTGGTCAATAAGGCTGCTGTATATGCTTAAAAACAAGGCAGACTAAAATACCATAGGAAATTTATACTCAAATTACTTCTTCCCATGGACATGTATATCTGAAGGCAGCCTATCTGAAATGACCCAGTTTGTAACATTACATCACCATGGTCCCGCTGGAACACAGGCCAACATTGTGCCCTTGTGGCAAAGAAGGCTAATGGAATCCTGGGCTGCATGAAGAGAAGAGTTGCCAGCAGGTTGTGGGGCAGGTAATCCTGACCCTCCATTCAGCACCAGTGAAGCCACACTTGGAGTCCTGTGCCCAGCTGTGGGATTATTAGTACAAGAGGGACATGGAGCTGTTGGAGAGAGTGCAGTAAACAGTCACTAAGATAATGAAAGGACTGGAATATCTCTCCTTTGAAGAAAGACTGAGAGACTGAGGTTGTTTGCCGCTGTTCCTCCCCCTGCTCCCAGAGCAGGGTACCCGGCTGTAGGTTTTAGCAGCAGGAAGGAGTCACTGTATCTCCCAACACTGTCAGGGATGCAGCAACCCACCCTGGGTTCTTGCCTGGGCAGATCCCTATGAGGTCTTGAGGCAGTCAAGGCAATTCAGCGGAAAGAAGGGAGGACTCTCTTCCTGGGTATAAATCCAAGTTTATTCTCCAGTGCCCAGAGGCACACTGTCACAGCGAGAACAAACCCAAAGAGGAACCAGAGGGAGAGAGAGCAAATCTCTAACAGTGCAACACCTTTTAAACAGGGGAGTAACTATGGGAGGGGATAAGGGAACAACGAATCAGGGAGAAGGGGAAGGGTTCTTCGGGTTTGAGGGATAGAACTAGGGACCATTAGGGAAAAGAGGAGGAGGGGAAAAGTTGCTGTTGACCAATCTAACGAACAGGGTTGCAGAACTTTCCAGAACGGATGGGCGGTGACTGGGTGACTGACAATTCGAGATCCTGACAACTCAGCATGACTTTGCATTTTAGGGAGAAGGCAGGAGGAGGGGAAGCTGATTGACAGCTAACAGCCTGAAACTCAACGTGAATTACAAAGGTAAAAATCAGAACAAAACCAGAGTGAACAAGAAACATCCCAACCTTCACGCTCCACACCCCAACAGTTGTTCAGGCTGTAGAAGAAAAGGCTCAGAGGAATCTCCTGATATTGTACATACTCCTGAAGGGAGGGCACCAACAAAACATAGTTTCTTTCCAGTGGTTCCCCATGACAGAACTAGAGGCAACAGGCCCAAATTGAAAGACTGGAGGTTCCATTTGAACAGTGGGAAATGCTTTTTTACTGGGAAGGTGACTGAGCTCTGGCAAAGATTGCCCAGAGATGTGGTGGTATCTCCATCCTTGAGAGACGTGGTCCTGGGCAGCATGCTCTAGGTCTCCTTACTGGAACAGGGACATTGAACCAGATGACCTCCTGAGGTCCCTTCCAACCTCAGCCCCACCATGATTTTGTATTTTGTTCAGGGAAAGTAGCAAAAGTAACCACATGAGAAGTTTCAGTTGAGGAAAAAATCAGAAGTAAATCTTAGGATCATTAAAAATAGCACCACACTCGTCAGAGTTCTCAGTATGCTGACTGGAAAGAGCCATAAAATTGCAATAATATTTTACCAGAAATGGCAATATATATTGAGATAAAATTTTTATCAGGTTCTATTTCTCATACTAAGAGAAAAAGTAGAACTAGTACATGGCATATAGGTAAGTAGAAAAGTCTGCTTCCTCAGCACTATTTATCATGCTGTTCTGTATGTTCTGTACCATACTTCTGAACTATATTCACGAACTTTATATAGGTAAGGTCATACAATGTCTAATGACTTATCAAGACCACTTAGACCTAGACCAAAAAGGATTCCTGAAAAAAATAAAGAAAGACACAGGAGCTGTACTTCTTCATTTGACACTGTCACATGCTTCTGAACATTAGTTCTCTTAATAGAATGGCTATCTTGATACCTTTTCTCGTGGCTAAGAAAACCTTCAGGACAAATAATTTCAATTAAATTCAAATTAAATCAAATTAATAAGAACGTCAGGATATGCAAAAGACAAAATACCCATGAATCTGTACTTGTTTATTGCAAAATATATAAAAATGGTCTGTTGTCAACAATCTCATGACAATGTTATTACCTACTAGCCTACAAGAGACAGAAATTTAACCAAAATGTAAGAGATATGTAGGAAACTGCAACTTGTTATTTCCTTTCTAATAATTCAGTATTCTCAAATATCTTTCCTGCCAGTGTGTATGCACCATACTGCCTTATACCACGAAAATGATAAATGAACAAAGTCAACCTCTGACTTTTTGATCTGTCTCTTAGGATAAGCACATAGGCTGCTTTGGACAATAAGGTCATAATTCAATTGGAGTCTTCAAACACTTTTTGCAATTCAAACACAAGTGAAATTATGATGCCAAGAGGTTAAATTCCAGCTCTGTTTAGATAAGTCTGAATATCTCCAAAACAGCATCTGTTAAAATATTATAAGATACATAAATTATAGCACAGCCAGAAAGAGTCCATGAAAGAAAATCAGGAAGCTCTAAAAATAAAGTATGAAAAATGGAAAAAGAGAATATGGAAGTAAACCCCAACAGATTTAAAAAAAAAAAAAAAAAAAAAGAGAGAGAGAAGTAATGGACTGACATTAGTAAGGAAAAACAGAATTAGGGCCACTTTCACTGTGCATTAGCTAATTCCTAATCTAACATCTCAAAGAAGGCTGATACTGGAGAGAAAATCGGACTCTGCAAACCAAACACTCAACTAGTTCTCCTGTATACTGTACTCACACTTGGTCCGAGAGATGCAGGACTGCAGTCCATAATCTAAATTTGCATCAGATTCCAAAAGGTATTCTGCCTGACTTTCACCATCATTCTCACGGAGTGCATAGTATCTGTTCAGTATTAATGATCTAGGGAGCAAACTGTCTTTAACCAATGAACAAAAGGTTTCCATTCTTCTGTTCAGGTCAGTGCTGGAGACAAAACAGTTCACTGGCTGACTGTACTACAACTAAGGATAGATTCTGTTGTAAAACAGACCGGTCAAATACAAAGCTATGCCTATTTTTCACCTGTGTTATATAAGTTTTCAGAGGCACTCAGGTCCTCATCTTGATTTACAGAAAGGAGAAAATCCAGTGGGACCACAAACATTTGTGCATGGGCCTGTACATGTACAACACAGCACAAAAAAATGTAACTGTATTTGATAGTAAACAGAAGTGAAAGCCAGAGGCTAAGAGCTCTGGAAGCACATTCCCAAATGCACTCCCAGACACTCAAAAACTCTTGTAAGTCCAGACAGTCCACACCTGCTACAGCCTAGAAACACTTAGACATGCCCTGTGCTGATTTCCATCAGCATATATCCTTGAAGAAAAAGAAGTCCTAAAAGCAGCCATGAAGCCCCAAGACAGGACAATTCAGGACATTTCATAGCATGAACTATCTTGAATAGTTTAGTTTTTTATAGTTTATATATATATAAACTGTCTATGAATATTCTTAATGCAGACAAGACACTAATGCAGGAAAAAAATAAAGTGAAACCTTCATAGATCTGTGAAAATTAGTTTACTTACCTTCATATCGTTTGTCATAGCACATGTGGTATAGACAAGTCATAATCAAAACTGAAAAAATACCACACAGTTCTCTCTTAAACACCCTGCAGATATTCTGTACCATATGGGCACTGCACTGGAGCTCCTCACTTAATACCACAAGACTTTTCTCTGGGAAATATTTAAAGTCCAAATCCTCAGAAACACACCAAAAACAGTCACTGCACTTAGCTGGATGCTAATACAGGAAATAATTGTCCATGACCAGCAGAATATCAGTTTCTTCTAAGTCCTAGGTAGCACTTTTTTTCAGTAAGGGTTTTAAGACCAACTCATCTCTCAGTTAAAATATTTCAGACATGAGCATTTCATAATCTTTAACAGCAGGAATAGAGTAAACTTACAGTAAACTTGTAAGGTTTCATACATAATATAAGAAGGCATACACAGAGACAAAGGAGAATTATGCTATTAAATATCTGATGTTTCTGGGAATAAATTAAATGTCTAAATTTACTTAGAAGCTTAAAAGACATAGCACCTACTATTCCTTAGAAGCCACAATAAAATTCTGGTCAGAAATTTTCATTATGCTCATTCATACACAGTGGTCTGGCTTAACATTTTCAGTCTCTGTCTTCTACTGCACACACAGGTGAGAACAATAACTGCAATGGGAAGAGAATCCACATCATAATAACTAGAGATGGAAACACCTAAAACGCAGAGGTATGGGGTTTGAACAGGGAAACATGAATTCTTGAATAAATCAAGGTTACTGAGCTCTAAACCAATGAGCAGCACTTATAGCAGGAAGCAGGCCCTTTTGCTCTGTGCCAGTGCTACCATAGCAGCAGTCTCTGCAAAGAACTCATTTTGTCATATTTCCATAGTGCCTTTAGAAATAGAAGAACTGGCAGCTCTTTGATGTACAATCTTTGTGTGCTGTCCTGGCTTCCATTTCATTCATTCATTCACATGTGTACAGGATTAAAATATGTTGTGTACTTTATGTTAGTTAACAGTCACATATCAGTCACATATTTTTACTAGATTTCTTCTACAAACTACAAGCTCTCCTCCTTCTCTTTCTCCAGAAAGATTCATATTCCCAGCATGTATTTCTGAGTGCATGCCACAGACATTTCTTGCTGCTGATTCAAGGACAGTGGAATGTCAGTATTTGGGTGGTCCCCTTGCCAGTGCAGTCTCCTTGCAATCTCTGGGTGGTCAACTCAGTGCCAGATTTCTCACCTGTGGTGAGAACACTGATTTGCTCCAGGGAAACAGACAGCGCAGTAAGTCATATAAAGGATGCCACTGGGAACGATTTTTCTAAAAATTGAGATCCCGTAAAATACTCTTCTTAACACGCAAATCTCATAGGCATACCTCCAAGATGATTTTCCACTGCTTTTCTAAGTACCTTTTTTCACTTATAAACAGCAGCAACACCAAAATTAATTTTCTGCCCCAGAGACAAACCCAGTACAGTTGCATTTCCCTCATAGTGAAGGACTTAAAAAAACCCCCAAACTCTAGTGTGCAAGCCTGGCCTCAGCAAACAGGTCGGTGGGCTATGGTCTCCCCCTGCCGGGCCCAGCCAGAGATGATTTTTAGCACAGCTGCTGAGCCAGTTTTCCTTGTGAATACTTTCTTCTCCTCCAGTTGTGTTTACTTCTCCTTAAAACTGAGATAATTGGACGATAGTACCACCTTTATCTTACATCAAGTTCCCAGAACCCAGAAGGCATATTTGTGCAGTGTTGAGTTTCAGTGGTCACAGATTCTTTATGCAGTTTGCCACAGTAGGCAAAGTCCTTCAGTGGTCTTTATAGTGTTTAAGATAAATATGATTTTTAAGGCTCTTATACTATGGAGAAGCAGCATATGTTTTCCTAGTTTCATGGTGAGATATGCAGATAGTCCTCATACCATGGCCAGTGATGTACCCCAGATAAAATTTTCCTAGCGCTGGAATAAGCTGGTTTACTACCTTGTGGAAATCTGGCAGTCTGAAGGTTGTGGGGACACCAGCAAAGTGCAGTACAAGAAAACTTAAAACTTGTAGGGAATGACTAGGACAGGGAACATTTCAACAACCTAGACATACACAAGTCCATGGGAACTGACAGCAAGCACCAAGTGGTGCTGCGGGAACTGGACAATGACACTCCTTCAGTCATCACAGCAATTAGAGAGGGTGTTCCTAAGCACTGAAAGAAAGAAAGCTATTTTCATTCCTATTTACAAGAAGAGGAAGAAGGAGGATCTGGAGAACTACATGCTGATCAGCTTTGCTGTTTCTCCTGGGAAGATGGTGGACTAGACAGTCCAAACATATAAAGGACAAGAAGGTTATCTGGACCAGTCAGCATGGATTAATGAAGGTAAATCATTAGTGAACAACCTTACAGCCTTCTATGATGAGATGAGCAGACTGGTGCATGGAGAGAGAGGAGAATGAGAGAGCTTGCTTTATCTTAACTTTAACAGAGCGTTCCACAGTATCTCACATCACACCTTCCTAGACAAATTGATGAAGTACAGACTAAATAAGTGGCAAACAAGGTGGACTGAAAACTGACAGACTGACAGGGTCAGAGAGCTGTGATAAGTGTCACAAAAAGCAGCTGAAGGCCAGCTGGCCACAGTGTACTCCAGGCATTGATTCTGGGACCAACACTGCTTAAAATCATCATTAATAACAGGGCTGAATACACTCTCAGAGAGTTTTCAGATTATAGAAAACAACAAGAAATAATTATTACTGAGTTCTGCCATCCAGAGGGACTTTACAAGCTGGAGAAAAGGGTAAACCTCATGAAATCCAGCAAAGGGAAATTTAAGCTCCTGTCCCTGAGAAGAAATAACTGCAGACACAGTATGTGCTGGGGGCTGGCCAGCTGGCCAGTAGCTTTGTGAAGAAGGATCTCAGTCTGAGATAACAAGCTGAAAATGAGCAATGCAGTGCATCCTTATGGCAAAGATGGGCAGCAATTTCCTGGGCTGCACTAGGAAAAGCTTTGCCAGCAGGTCAAGCAAATTGTCCCTCCTCTTTTCACAGAGCTAGTAAGATACTTCTGTAGTTCTGGGTGTAGATCTGGGCACTCCAGTACAAGAGACGCGGAAATACTAGACAGAGTCCACTGCAGCACCACAAAATCCTCAAAAGACTGGGGTATCTTTCACAGAACACCAGGCTGAAGGAGCTGGGTCTTCTACAGCATGGTGAAGACAAAGCTCAGAAAGATCTTGTGCATTTGTAAAAATACCTGATAGAAGGATGTAAGGATGATAAAGCCAAAATCTTCTAAGCAGTGTCCTGTGACAGGATGAGGAGCAATGAGAACAATCCAAAACACAGGAAATTCCCAATAGGTGTAACAAACTCCCCTTTTTTATTATACAGGTGATCAAACACTGTCAAAGGTTGCCCAGAGATGATGTGGAATCTCCATCCTTGATGATATCCCATACTCAGCTAGAGATGGCTGGGGCAAGCTGCCTCAGTTGGCCTTTTCCTCATGCTGGAAGATTGTCATAGACAATTTCCAGAGGTGCCTTCCAACATCAGTGACTCTGCATTTTATTGTTCTACACTTCTTTCCTCTGTAAAGGATAGGACTCACAGCACACTCAAACCAGGTGACAGGGAAAAAGGTAGGGAGCTGAGGAGAAAGAAGGTGGCTGGATAGATCCTGCATTACCAAACCCTTACACAAAATAGCATCAGGCTGGAAACCCACAAGCAGCAAAGGTTCAGCTAGACCAGAACTTCTCTACCTTTTTCTAAGTCTAGCTTTAAAGTGACATGGTAAACAAATATGGAAATACACTATTTTTAACCAGTTGAATAGTTCAAAGTTATTTTCACATGTGAACGAATATTTTCTTTCACACTGCACAATGGATCCTGATTATCTGCTTTCCTTATGGTTACAAAGTCACTTTTATCACTGAAAATGTGTGTGAAAGTGTATCAAAAAGGTTTCCCTGTCCAAGCAGGACTTTTTACACATTCTTCTCTCTAAAAGCTAAGCCCTTTCCCTTTCAAAAGCAAAATCCTTTTACAGAATAATGCAAGGATACAGAGATGATAATTAGTCCCAAAACTTTTAAAAATACCAGGTGCACATTTTTCAACATTTCTGCAAGTCCAAAATTATGGTCAGCTTTTCTTTACTAATAATTAGATTCTACTTGAGACCTTCCTTGTAGTTTTATGCCTAATTAAGTACAGGGCTAAAAACTATGAAAAAACTAAATTGAAAAGAGTATTTGGTAAGGGTTGGTGGTCAGTGTGGAAGAGACAGGATGCACTTCTGTATCTCTGAATTGTTCTGAAAGCATGAAAAGAGAGATCTGTCCTCCAGCTGAGAGGAAATATTAAGAAGCTCAGAAAATAATTTCTTATCAATGTTAGGTAAGATGCAGAGATGTTTCTAAGGTCATGCAGACTTGAGGAGTTAAAGGCAGTTCGTCCTGATATGAGACAGGCAAAAACAGTACATGGATTTTTCTAGCAGACAGGAGCCAGATCTAGCATTATTTTTTCTCTATTTTTCTGTTTCGGAATGACAGTATATTTCTGAGTGACCCTTCATGAATTGCAAGTGACACCCATTTCAAGTTATGCTGTAGGTATAATTTTCTTAAATCATCATAGTTTAAGAGGTTCTTCACTGTCTTAAGTTTTTCACACACAGAAGCAATTCTATTCTATATGTGCATAAAATTACACAACACGTGAACATTCACAGGATAGTGCCTAAGCTGGTAGAAGGCTTCCTATGACATCTTGATTTGGATATCTCCCTGCAGCTCTAGCACGTGTTTTATTACAGAAAGAACCTACTAAATTTAGAAGCTATACTTGGAGCATTTTTCTGGAACAATCTACATTTCATAAAACAAAAATGAATGATGGTTTCGTAATTGACTCATTATCAGCACTCAGTCTGGTTAGGAAAACAGTGAAGGACTAAGCTTTTCTGTTGTTAAGATTAACTTGAAAATACATATATATACACAATTATTTACTGGAAAAAGCTTATTGAGACAGAGCAGATAAACATATTTTGGAGAAACAAAGTATTCAAGACATAACCAACATCCCAGTAGAGCACAGCTCTTCACAATAAATTGATCTTTACACAAATTCACCTCAAGTGCCAAAAGCAATATCCACCTTTACTTTACCTCTAACATATTTCTGTATCCCATGATGAAGCCATAATTCCTTTTTGGCATGAACTTCAAATCTCTACTTAATACACCAGGAGAAAGTTCTGCAAAAACTACTCCCACACCTGACATTTAGGCTACAGTTTAAATGTAAATCTATTCCCACTTCTCTAGACTGTAAGCAAGGAATTATTTAATCTCCTCTCACATTCGTTGCTTTCCTAAGCCTACCTCACACCAACTATTACATTACACACAAAATCTTCTTACACCATATTCATAGTACACCAAATAATAAATACAATTCAAAATATCTGTTTATGCAACAGCTGATCCATACCAGAGACTTTTTCCTATCTACGTCCCCATAAATGTCTAGGAGTCTCCCTTAACTTGGAGATAATAACTGTGATCCCAAAGTGCTACCACAGGTTTTATCTGCAGTCCTCAAGGACTCTGTTACCTTAGATACTCACTTTGCAGATCACAACCCCTGTCTAAAGCAGCGTTGGAGGAGGGCATGGTTGACTGTTTTTCTATTCTCTTTGACATCTTTGGAGGCAGCTGCTAACTGACTTGCCTAACAGAAATTTCCATACAGCTTCCAATTACAGAGAATTATGCAGGAAGAACAAGCAGATGAGAACCTCTATAGATACGTAAGAGCAACCAGACATTCACAAGCCCTGGTCCTCATGGGGAACTTCCAACACCCCAATAGCTGGTGGACGGAAAATACAGCAGGGCATAAGTAAACCAGGAAGTCCCTGGAATGCACTGATGATAATTTCCATCTCCAAGTGATAGAGGAGCCAACAAGGAGAGATGCTATGCTGGACCTTGTTCCCACCAACAAGGAGGGGCTGGTGGGGTATGTGAAGCCCAAATACAGCCTTGGCAGTACCATTTACCTGTGGAATTCAAGATACTTAGGGCAGCAAGGAGGGCACACAGCAAGCTCACTACCCTTGAGCTCAGGAAAGCACATGTTGGCCTCTTCAGGGATCTGCTTGGTAGACTACCATTCTTTTCTCCTAGAGAGAAGAGGGGCCTAAAAAAGCCAGTTAATATTCAAGGACCACCTCCTCCAAGCTCAAGAGTAATGCATCCTGAAAACAGAAAGCCAGGCAAAAACTCTGGGAAGCCTGGATAGATGAACAAGAAGATCCTGGAAAATCTCAAATGCAAAAAGGAAGGACACAGAGAGTGGAAGCAAGGATAGGTAGCCTGGGAGGAGCACAGAGAGATTGAGGACCCAGGGATCAGTTTAGTTAAATCTGGCCACAGACATCAAAGGCAACAAGAAAACCTTCTACAAATATATCCATGATAAAAGGAAGACCAGGGGAAATGGTCTTCTTTCCTCTCCAGAGGAAAATGGGAGAGCTGGTTATCCAGGATTTGGATAAGACTGCAGTACTCTAAGACTTTTTTTCCTCAGTACTGGTGAGTACTCCGTGTCATGACCCATCAGTAAGGAACATGATGTTTATTATAAAGTCTCATCAGGCTGTTCAAAGACACCAGTCCACGTGACAGAGAATTCTTACACTTTTATTATATAGTCATCTTAACTCTGGCAAGTAGTCCTCTATTATGAGTCTCAAAAGTGCTGGTTAAGAAGCCCTTAACTTTTACAACACATTTCCACAAGCTTCCAATTCCTGCAACAAACTCCAATACAGAGTAAGGGGTAGAATATGATAGGAGCAATTTGCCCAGACAAAGCAAGGTAGGAGAGAAATAAAGACATAAAAGAGAGAAAGAGAAGAAAGAAGTTTATCTATCTGTAGTTCCACGCTGATCCTGCTGCACAGAGAGTCTGGATCTGGGATAGCTAGACAAAAAGAAAAACAGGAAAAAGGGGTGTAGACCAGACCAAGTTTTTATAGTTAGCCTGCTGTATGTCTCTTATGTAAACTAAATTTTTTGTGCCAGTTCGTTCACTCATGAGCATTCAGACCTCTAGGAGGTGAGTCAGGATGGGCATCTCTAGATGGAAAGGGAAGTTGGCTTAGAACAGGGCTGTCCCACCCCCACAGGATCTTTCTGCCAATCACAACTTTTCTTTCACAACAGTCAGAATGTCTGAGATATGCCTGGTCCTCACATCTAGCCACACCAAGCTGCAGAAGGCAAAGGTGGGACTGGGCAAATGAAGAGAGCAGATCTGATTCAAAACCACATCTGAGAGGTCTGAAGGTGCAAAAGTCCATGGGATTTGCTAAGAAGAATTCATGAATCCTGATGGAACTGCCAGAAGAAGTGGCTAAGCAACCATCATAACATTTGTGAAGTAGTGACAGTCTGGTGAGGATATCACAAACTGGAAAAGAAACATAAACCCCCATTTTTAAAAAGGGAACAAAAAGACCCAGGTAACTACATGCCAGCCAGGCTCACTTCTGTGCCAAGCAAGATCAAGGTGCAGATCCTCCTGGAAACTATGCTAAGGCCTATGGAAAATAAGGAGTGACAGTTAACTCAGCTTCACTAAGGGTAAATTGTGCCTGCAAATTTGGTGGCTTTCTATGACAGGGTTACAGCATTGGTGGACAAGCTAAGAGTGACTGACCTTTGCAAAGCATTTGACACTGATCCACTCAACATCCTTGTCTCTAAAAAGGATTTGAGAGATTGACCACTCAGTGAATAAGGAATTGGCTGGATAGTCATGCACAGAGACCTCAACATGCAAGAGGAGACCAGTGGTGAGTGCTGTCCCCGGGGCTTGGCACTGAGATCAGCACTGTTTCACAGAGACACAGACAGCAGGATCAAGGGCACCCTCAGCAAGTTTGCTGATGACACCAGGGCAGGGGATGCCATCCAGAGAGACCTGGACAGTCTGGAAAGGTAGGGTTGTGTGAATGTCATGAAGTTCAACAAGGCCAAGTGGAAGGTCCTGTACCTGGGTCAGGGCAATTCTAAACACAAGTACAGTCTGGGTGGAGAATGAATTGAGA
>VXBC01005835.1:146436-163328 GCA_013399945.1 Ploceus nigricollis
TAACTTTTACAACACATTTCCACAAGCTTCCAATTCCTGCAACAAACTCCAATACAGAGTAAGGGGTAGAATATGATAGGAGCAATTTGCCCAGACAAAGCAAGGTAGGAGAGAAATAAAGACATAAAAGAGAGAAAGAGAAGAAAGAAGTTTATCTATCTGTAGTTCCACGCTGATCCTGCTGCACAGAGAGTCTGGATCTGGGATAGCTAGACAAAAAGAAAAACAGGAAAAAGGGGTGTAGACCAGACCAAGTTTTTATAGTTAGCCTGCTGTATGTCTCTTATGTAAACTAAATTTTTTGTGCCAGTTCGTTCACTCATGAGCATTCAGACCTCTAGGAGGTGAGTCAGGATGGGCATCTCTAGATGGAAAGGGAAGTTGGCTTAGAACAGGGCTGTCCCACCCCCACAGGATCTTTCTGCCAATCACAACTTTTCTTTCACAACAGTCAGAATGTCTGAGATATGCCTGGTCCTCACATCTAGCCACACCAAGCTGCAGAAGGCAAAGGTGGGACTGGGCAAATGAAGAGAGCAGATCTGATTCAAAACCACATCTGAGAGGTCTGAAGGTGCAAAAGTCCATGGGATTTGCTAAGAAGAATTCATGAATCCTGATGGAACTGCCAGAAGAAGTGGCTAAGCAACCATCATAACATTTGTGAAGTAGTGACAGTCTGGTGAGGATATCACAAACTGGAAAAGAAACATAAACCCCCATTTTTAAAAAGGGAACAAAAAGACCCAGGTAACTACATGCCAGCCAGGCTCACTTCTGTGCCAAGCAAGATCAAGGTGCAGATCCTCCTGGAAACTATGCTAAGGCCTATGGAAAATAAGGAGTGACAGTTAACTCAGCTTCACTAAGGGTAAATTGTGCCTGCAAATTTGGTGGCTTTCTATGACAGGGTTACAGCATTGGTGGACAAGCTAAGAGTGACTGACCTTTGCAAAGCATTTGACACTGATCCACTCAACATCCTTGTCTCTAAAAAGGATTTGAGAGATTGACCACTCAGTGAATAAGGAATTGGCTGGATAGTCATGCACAGAGACCTCAACATGCAAGAGGAGACCAGTGGTGAGTGCTGTCCCCGGGGCTTGGCACTGAGATCAGCACTGTTTCACAGAGACACAGACAGCAGGATCAAGGGCACCCTCAGCAAGTTTGCTGATGACACCAGGGCAGGGGATGCCATCCAGAGAGACCTGGACAGTCTGGAAAGGTAGGGTTGTGTGAATGTCATGAAGTTCAACAAGGCCAAGTGGAAGGTCCTGTACCTGGGTCAGGGCAATTCTAAACACAAGTACAGTCTGGGTGGAGAATGAATTGAGAGCAGCACTGAGGAGAAGGACTTGGGGGTATTGGGGAATTAAAAGAAATGTGACCACCAGGTCAGGGGAGGTGATTCTCCCTCTCTACTCCTCTTTCATGAGACCCCACTTGGACAACTGCATCCAACTCTGGGGCCCCCAGCATAAGAAGNTATCTTTCAAATCTACCTATCATTTGACGCCCTGTCTTACAGCCAGGGCTCGTGGGTGTTGGGGTGGGAGGAGAGGGGAAGGACTTACATAACACACTGCAACAAGCCTGGGAAGAGGAGGCTTTGGGAAGATCTCTCAGCAGCATTGAAGAATCCAAAGGGGGCCTACAAAAGAGCCGGAGACGGGCTTTATACAATGGCATGTAATGACAAGACAAGGTGAAATGGCTTTAAACTGACAGAGGATAGGTTTTAGATTAGGTATTATGAAGAAATTATTTACTGGGATGTTGGTAAGACGCTGGAACAGGTTGCTGAGAGATCTCGTGAATACCCCATTCTTGAAAGTGTTCAAAGCCAGGTTGGATGGTGTTTTGAGCATTGGAATTAGATAATTTTTAAGGTCCCTCCCAATCCAAACCATTCTATGATTCTGAGATTCTAATATAGAGCCAGATTAGCCCTGTTTGTGAATTCTGAAAACATTCCCATTCATGTTTTTTCCCCTGCTGTCATGTAAAAACTTATATTAGGAATAGGGGCATTTTATAAATTATAACACTAATTTTATTTACATTCTTATCTATAATTTACCTAAATTGTAATCTGGAAGGAGTAAAAAATTTTTTCAGGATGTATTAACTAAAATAAAGCACATTTAAGGTATGACATGTCCTGCCTAAATGGCAAGAAAATGCAAAAACTGGATAAGCTATACACCAAATTATTTTGTTGCTATTTATTGTAACATACACATCACCACCACCAAATGCAAGGAAATATAAATTGGAACAGAGATTATCTCTAGCTTGAGAACTCCCTAGGGTGTATGTAACATTTTAAATCACAATGACTGAAAACATTAGTATTGTATAAACAGGGGCAAAGGCGACACATTAGAGGCTCAGGTCCATGCACTTTGTTGTTTGAATAATTCTAGAGGTAAAAATCCTGCTCATTAAATGAAGAGCATCTTACAAAGAGTAAATATTATGTTTTGGAACATCCTAGTTACAACTTCTGTGATTTTTTCAAATGGTATTCTCAATACTTCTGAAATGAACATAATTTCCTCGGTCTGCATCCTGTAACAAAACTGGGAGATTTCAGGTGAAAAAATGTTGCTGTTAATGCAGTGAAATTATCTTCTCACTGGACAGCAGAATTTGAGCTACAAAGAAAGCCTTTGTTTCACCTCTAATAGTAAAATACTTATTCAGAAAGCAGATGAGGTATTCTCTCATTCTTCAAAAGGATGTTAGGACCCAAAGTAATCATACTGCAAGTGTGCAATCAGTGCCTCGGCATCTTATAGTAGATAAGAGTCATAGAAAGAAGCCAAGGGCAAGTCCTGAGAAACATCCTTAGAAAATGTTGATGTCTCTATCAAGTATTCCCCAAGGTGCTAACAGTACATGCTATTTAAAGCAAAATGAGAAAACAAGACTGCAGGATTCTCCATCTGTTTTGGATATCCAGCTGTGAAACTGGTGCAGGCTGGGGGTTCACATGAACAAGCTGAATGTGAAGCAGATGATGTAAGAGCACAGGATGGATGTTAGGTGGGTCTGCCAGGTCAGCAGTTTCAGCTGGCAGCCCCACCTGCTGATACTGCCCCAACCACTCACAGCTCCGAGCAACACCGGCCTGGTGCTTCACAGAGTCATAGCAACAGGAGCAAAGCCAGCATCCTGTTCCAGAGCTGACTTACGGGTCATTAATCTGTCTCTCTACTGGAACTGGTCAGAAGAGGACGGGCACTGTAACTAACGCACTCAGAGCTGCATGCCTTATGCACCGCAGCCAAAGAAATTTATCTGAAACTCTAACAATGGCTCAAATTGCTGGCTCCAGACAGTGGCAGAAGCCACACAAACACTATCAAATACATATAATGATATTCAGAACCGCCGGCATGTACATATCAACATGTTAAAAGGGTTCTGCAAAACGTCTCCCTGTGAACAAACCTGATTCAAGCACATTATTTAAGAAAGGTGTGAGAGGAAGATCAAAGAATATTCTAATATCAGATAACCAGAAAACACACCAGTTAGGTAGAACAGAACTAGTTATAATCTAAAAATGCTGAAAATTAGAAGGATTTGGGATGGGATGAAATGCAAAAAGAAGGCCAAAATGGAAAAAATCTCCAAACCTATAATGACAGACATGCCTGCCTTTTTCTCTCCTTAATGTACTTAAATACAGTTAATCAAATCCAGTTATACTCACTTTGGTATTTAAGTAATATAACAAGGCCTTAATGCAACTGTTATTCTCAAACCTTTATATCGTCATGTTTAATAGCTCAAGAACTGAATACAAATTTTCTCACTCAGAAAAATTATTTTGTAGGCGATTGGGATTTCCTAGTCTGACCATGCACATGCAGCTGGCAATGGTGTGAGTTAGAAATCCTTGACAGCTTTTCATTGCAAGGATGGCCTTAGCAGTGTCTTACTGTCACTTTCTACCAAATGTTAATTTTTCAATGATACAATGATATCTAGAGAGAAATGAGGAAGTATGCATATCCTTATATAAATAAGTATTTCGTCTTTTCCCAACACTCTAACCCACCCTATGAATGAAAAAGAACCCCATAAGCTTCCATTTTTGGTTGAAGGAGAGGTTGTTTTTGAAATTATGTTCCTCCTCATTATCCATAAGTAAATCCACCTTCCATAAAATAGATTACTGAACACTGTCGTTTAATATTTATGATACTTCAGCACATGGTCTAAACAAGGAATTTACATGCCCCACACCAAGATCTGCTTTGTTGTGGTTCTTTGCCAACTCTGCCAACATACAGGTGTCTGCAGCTGCAGAGCTGAAGTTTCTGGCACAACATACAATCCAGCCAACATAGCTACATTATTCTTTTATTATGCAGTACATCAACAATGTTATATTAACTTTCAAAAGTGTCCTAAATGCACTACTTGACCTGGAGTCACAAAAAAAATATTATTTTGAAGGAGCCTGTTTCTGTATTTGGTAAGCTGCAACAGAGCTTCAAAATGCACTTAGGCACAGGCAAATTAAAACTTCCAGACTGCTTCAATGCACCTCTGTAATAACTTCTTCTTTGCCTATTCCATCCACCTGGATCTTTGTCTTATGAGGCACAACCAGACAACATATGCTTCACTTAACCTAATTCTCTGCCTCCTATCTGCACAGCTAAATACAGAGGACTTGGGTAGAGCTGCTGCTGCCACCTCTACAGTCATGAGAAGGATCAAGGTGGATGAGACCACAGTCTCTCTCAGAAGCAAAAGCTGCCTTTCACATCCTCCTCAGCAGCATCAGAAGCAGGAAGACCAGTTTCTGAGCTCTCAGCTGGCCATTTGTCCCAGATACTTGCTTTGATACAGGTTTTTTTTGTTTGGTCTTCATTCTTGGTTTGGCCAGATTCACTTTGACATTGCTCAGAAGCCTCTAAACACTCCAGAAAGGTCAAAGTGGAATAGAAGAGAGAACAGATATGAGGATATATATATGCACAGAGGACAAATATATGGCTGCAGCCCATCAAGGGAGCAAGGCTGTACTGAGTGCCCTGAGTGCTGCTTGTAGAGGAGAGAAAGACAAAATAAGGCAATGGTATTTCTACCCTTCCTCTGCCACTCAATACCATTTTAATTTTTCAAACCAGCTGCCCTCTCATGCAGGTATTAATACTGTCCATACTAAGTAAGTAAATGTCCAGCAGAGAAAAGTGAGTCAGAACAAGGTGAGTCACATGAGCAATGTTTGCAGCCCCAGCAGCAGGTTCCATGAAAATATTCAGGCTTTTATGATATTAATGTGACTATTGGTCAGATGAAACCTAAACTGAGATTGGTTTGAAATTTGATTCAGCAGGGTCTCAGCACGTAGCTGTCAGATTTAGAGAAAAATTAAAACAGCAAGGGTCAGTTAAAAACTGCCAACACCTTTGCATTCCCAAATAAATATCTTTTAAGAACCTCTTTCATCACAACACATGTTTAAAAGGTACATAGATTTACAGTACCTTTTAAAAGCCTTAAAATATATTTTCTTTTTACTGAAAACCCCTCAATTCTTATAACAGTAGTTTGTTTTGTTAGTGTAATGTATTCCCAAGGCAGAAGGAATACTTTGCCAAGGCAAACATGCTCATGATTACATTATCCACAAACCTGAAAGGAACATTCTGCCTAAGATCAAGATTCAGACCCGCACAAGGCTACTCCAGCTGCACAGATAATTACAAGCTGTGCAAAATTTGCACATGGTAGCTGTCAGAGGACTTAAACCAGCAGGAATGCACATGGGGAGACATTTCTGTTAGGGCTTATGTGGGCATTCTCTCTACACAGCATTAAGTTCTTAATGCAACACTTAAGAAATAACAAAAGAAAAACTGCTACTTCTTATCCTGTTAAATCCTTTCTCCATACTGCTATTATCATGACATCATTTTTTATGCTCCACTGATACTTTTTAAGTTCCAAAACCCTTTAGAAGATTAACACAAACTTTGATCAAGGAAAAAATCACGTCTCCCCAAAACATTTCAGGAAAAGCTCAAAAATAAATACTATCAAAAGATGGCAAAAATCAAGAAGGAAGAGTACAATTGTCCAAACAAATTACTTGCTGACTTACAACTGCATAGAGTTTAATACAAGTTTTGCAAAAAAATATGGGGATGTTCTGGCCACAGAAAGGTCTCTGAAAATCACTGGGACAAAAAAATATATCCAGCAGTGGTAAACTGGCTCTTTATTGGATCAGACCAAAGGCACCACAGTATCTGCAGCACTGGTTAACTACTCATAGAAATTCTTTGCCTTCATGTCCTTTTGCAGCACTAAGCCCCCTTCTAGTTAACGGGGAAGCATGCTGGAGTTCCATTCATCAAAACCAGGAAACTCTGGTCAGCACAGAAGTTCTTCTTCAGTAACAGCAGTGGAAAGAAGAAACTTTAGCTTCATAAAGATGCTGCAGAAACATAATCCTATTTCAGTTTTGTAGCAATTCAAAAGGCAGAGTTATCTTTCTAAAAGTTTAGTTCCATACTGTGCAAGATCTTCTTTAATGGTGATGGTGCTTCATCTGTCATCCAAATAAGCCAGCATTCCGTTCTGCAAGAGTACTGTCACAACTGCCATGTACAGGATATTCTTCCATATTCTTCCAAATTCTTCCTTCCTCTGCTGTTTTGGACTTGTTACATCAGACAC
This sequence comes from Ploceus nigricollis, assembly GCA_013399945.1. Lineage (NCBI taxonomy): Eukaryota > Metazoa > Chordata > Aves > Passeriformes > Ploceidae > Ploceus > Ploceus nigricollis. The sequence goes on from VXBC01005835.1 coordinate 153,145, forward strand.
TGTCTTTCTTCACCATCTCTCAGGGCCCTTCCTTCTTGTAGTTGCCTGCAATTTGTTCACTACTTAAAAATCTGACACTTTTTGGACTTCTCCTAAAGTCCTTTTCAGGAAAAACAAATCTGTTATATTCAGTTTATAGGAAGCAGATACTGATTCGAAGCTATTTTCAGCAGTAAACTATATTTCTTTTTATACTTTTATGATCTTGCATTGAAGAGAGATCTGTGAGACAGCTCCGCATTCTAAATCATTCAAAACCAAACACATGCTGGCCTGATCAGCTACTTCATTGCAAATCCATAAAGGCAACTTACTCCTACTTATGTATCATCACAATCACAGCACACCATTGTGTCATTAGCAGCATAAATTTCAAGGAGCATAAGTTCACAAATACCAGCAGCAGGTCGATTCCAGTGGCTACCAAGAGAGTCCTAGAGATGCTTTTGATGATAAATCTTGCCAGAAACCTCAGGATTCTACAGTTATTTTGTAGAAAGTCTTGAGAGCTGTTTCTAGGAGGTTACTGAATTTCCAGTCACAGAGGGAATATCACTGCCTTGAAAAATCATTAACAGCTGCAGTCAGAACTTTCTTTCTTGAACCAATGCTATTTCAGACACTCAAACCCCTTCATATTTTCTGCTGCATTTCTCAAGTTTACACTCTAATGCACTATAACATCTGCTTTGGAAACATGTGAAGATAACCCATATGAAAGCACTCTAAGTACATAATTTTAAAGGAAGACTATTTTAAAAATAGTCCAGATGGGGAATAATGAGTAAGTTTCTTCAAGCTCATCTCCAGCTCAGAGACTCCCAGGCTTCAAAGTCAAACATCTTACCTGAAAGATAGGGGGAGGGATATTTATAACTGCCTTCCAGCTCCTGTTACTTACACACTCACTGATATTGGGGGTGGGTTATTCTCATGTTTGGTAGAGTGGTTGATTCAGCATCTCTCCTTGATACAACCACACTTGCAGGAATGGGTATCAGACTCTGTGCTCCCCAGTCATGCAGTAAATGTGGTCAGTAAGCACAGGGATGCATTGCAAAAGAATACAGAGTATGGTGAGAAAGAGAAGGGTAGAAACAAGTAAGTCCTAAATTAGTTTGGCAACAGAGTGTGCACCAAAAAGAGTGGGGAGGCTATTGGGAACACTGGGTTGGGACTGGTATGAGAAAACTGGGACAGTACAGTTCTGTGCCTGACTGACAAATATTTTCTTTGTTCTCAAGTCATAGATTCTCAAAGTTTTCCATACACAAAGTCAATGAAGACTTGGTTTTCCCTTTGATTTCATATTGAACTTCAGTTGCATTTTGCATTAAAATTCGATGGTGAATGAGTAATTTCAAAGTAAGGACACAGAAGAAAAACTCTTTGATGAGCTAGTCAACATAGTGCCTCAAGAGTCAAGTTATAGAAAATGTGACAGACAATACTGCAAAACATCTTTCCTTGTTTTTTAACTTCAAGATTACAAGAAAGTAGGATTCTACTTGCCCTTTCATTCAAAATTTGCACAATTTGATGAGAAAAGTGAAAGAAACCCTCATGAGGTACCCTTCATGAGAAAGTGTACATTATTGCTATATAAATGCCTAGGGGCACATAACTTTTCCAGTTCCAGCATTACCCCACTGAAAATACAGCTATTTAAAAAGTAAGTCTCCGGTTGTTTTTCATCACCTTTTTTCAGAGGAAACTCTGTAAACTGAAAAAATAGAACAGATAATAATGTTCCTTTGAGATTTTCAAATTACAGCATTACAGCAATTGTAATATGCAAATTGGACATGATCATTTGTTCTGACCAGGAATTCCATACACGTAACAACTCTTACAGTGTCCTTCTCTACAAGAAGTCTATTTTTGGGCATATACATGAAGAATGGATTGATGAGCCTTCTCTATTTTACAATAAACTGTCAAAACACTTGAAAATATTGCCCATCAAAAACAAGGACAAAGTCGTATTTTCCTCGTCTACCCAGTATCCTACATTAAATCTTCCAGAGCTGGAGTTCAGTTCCCCATAGCAGACCTCATGGTGCTGTGCTTTGCATTGGTAGCTTGATAACACACCAGTGGTTTGGCTACTTAACCTCTTAAGATGGTAATATGGCAAAAGCTTACTTAGGATTCGCAGATGGATCTTTGTGTTTGCAGTGGAAAACCTGCTGGGCAAAATTTAGCCTCTTCATTTTCTGAGTCATTGCAGTAATCATCACCCAGTACTAAACTCCAAAAACATCCCGAACTGGACTGTGAAGGTGAGATGCTTCATATAATGCTTCTATTGTCACAGCATGATGAGGAAACCACTGTGAATTATAATTATTCTTACATTACAATTAAGGAGTAATCATAAAAATGTATTATCCACATTAATATGAGGCTTTTTGAGGAGAAAGAATAGGCTTGTCTCCTTGTGCTTCATTCAGACATAAGTATTCTTCTGAATCATTTTTAAATTATTTTTTTAATTTTAAAGTTTAGTTTTATTGATTGCATGTAGAACAGTTGTGTTTGTCAGAATTGTGCTCTACAGCTGATATTATCATAAAACTTAAAGGGCTATATTATTTTACACTGCTCAAGTACCATGCTTTTTTAAGGCTACCAGTAAAGCTATTTATTAAAAGAAATCTAGTTCATAACTATAGTTCAGAAAAGGAAAACATTTAATGCCATTCAAAACCTGGATTACACACACATCTTTATTGGAAGAAAGTGCTCAATCACATAATTTATCAGCAAAGGGAGAAGAGTTGTCAGTACTGTCGGTGATGCAATTGCGAATTTCACAAATTTGTTCAATGCTTGCAATTTTGCCCGACAGGTAGTTCTTCTACAATGACATATTCTGTACCAAAACTAGCTGTCGTTTGATATTTATTTGTATGATCAGTCAATGCTCTCCACACAGTTACCGTACTAAACCTTGTTCTAGAAAATGGTACCTAGAAAAACCAGGACGTATGCACTTGTTTTTCCAACATATATAGAAAGACTATTATGAACACCAACAAGAGTGAAGATAACCCATATGAAAGCACTCTAAGTACATAATTTTAAAGTTTAAAATTTAAAATTTTCTAATGTAATCTTCATAATGAAGATTAGGGTATTTCAAAGAACAAAATAAAAATCGGTACTCATTCTAAAATACATATTAAATGCCTTAAGTTATCATTACCCTTTGTATCTCTTGGCTTACATTCATCTGACCTTTATCCTTCTAGAAACAAGCACCTAAAGGCAAAGACCAAGTCCATGTCTCTTGTGGCAGACCTTAAAGAAATTACTAAAATTAATAATTAGATATAGTCAAATATTAAGTATCCCTTGAGGTATTTGCATGGTCTGTAATTTCACTGCCCAAGTCTACATTGATTCAGCGATCTCAGCATTAAAGTAGTATTAAAATATTAGTCTAAAGATAGTCAAAGGTTGCCACACATCAGTAGATAACTCAAGGTAAACTTCAGTAAGATTCTTTTTCTATCTGCCAAGATATCATAGCAATAAAAAAATTCCTAACAATAAGGCAAAAACATATCATTAGCTACATTATTACAACTCTCTTTCCAAAATCAGCTAAAAAGTGTTCACAAGCACAAGCACAGTTTCACTGATAAAAATTCTAAGAGATCTGGTAGTATGCCATTCACAGGTGTTTTCTTTGTTCTTGAACCCATTCATGACTCCTGTTTTTACCACTTTAAATCCTAAATATTCACGACAGGCACAGCAGGCCCATCCATACACTAATCTGTTCACTCACTGCACTGAGTTACAGTCTCTAAAGACAAACCAGAAATTTTTCTGCTAGTGGTCTGATATAGTGAGCTAAAGAAACCTGTTCAGAAACTCCCAAGTTCTCTTTCCCATTTTGGGATGTCTTTTCCTTTTGCCCAGTCTCTTCATGGTATGACCTTGTGTCTTAGTAGAAGGCACATTACAGTTCTCTATGCTTTTGAGATTATAAGTTTTCATATGCCTATTGGCATGGAAAAATTATTTCATGTCACAATGACATGCCAAAATAAAGGACTTTTGGGATGGGATCCTTTTCCTGGGTGATTTTTTCAGTCATGCTGGTATGGCTTCTCATCTTGCTGAAGAAGCCAGTTGTTTCTCACTCACCTGTTCCTCCAGCTCCAAGAATTATGTCCTTCACTTATGTATACAAAGACAGTTTCACTCTCTCTCTTATGTCTTATTCCTTATGTCTTATTCCCTTATGTCTTATTCCCCCTAACTGTCATGGGTCTTTCCAGTTCCTAAAGCCTGAATACCACAACTACAAAGTCCTAGTGAAAATGTGGTGCAGACTTCAGCCCAGGAGAGGTAGTGATGAACAGCCTGGGGATAGGAATTGAACACCTCCCTTGGACAGCATTTTACCCCACAGAAACAAATACCCCTCACATGACAAAATGTAAGGGAACAAGTGCCTTAGCCTCCTTGCTTCCAATATCCAGCCCATGGTTTCTTTGTGAGTGTTCCTAGCCACACTGCCAGTCTCTGTAAATTCAGACATTGAGAGAAACAAGCCACAGGAGGGCACAGATTTGCAAGTCTACATCACCTCATCTGGTGTAAGGAATGGGGGTGCTATTATGTACATAGACAATAAATGCAGTTTCCGTTGGTATTCACAGGGATTTATGAGATTTATAATGAAAAGAGGAGAGTGCTTAAGCCTCTGAAAGTTGATTAGGATGTTTTCCTCTCTGTTGCTCACATCTGATTGCTCACCAATCAGATGCTAAAACAACAGATGGAAAGGCAACCAGAATGTGAAGTTTACCTGGAAACAAACATCATGCTGTGTACACTACAGCAGCTCAAAAACTGTCTTATACATCCATGCAGAAAGAGCGGAGCTGAATCTGGAGGACATAAACATTTGTTTTCCATAAGAACCTTAGATCCAAGCCTGGATCTATGATATGTTGAATGTCTTTTGAGCCCTTCACTACAAGAAAAACAGTGCTGGAACAAGTCCGGACAAGTGCAACAGAGCTGGTAAAGGATCTGGAGCACAAGTCTTATGAGGACCAGCTGAGGGAGTTGCGGGGTGTTTATTCTGGAGAAAAGGAGACTCAGAGGAGACCTTACCCCTCTCTACAATTATCTGAAAGGAGGTCATAGTGACATGGGGGTCCTTCTCTTTTCCTCAGTCACAAGTGACAGGATGAGAGAAAACAGCCTCAAGTTGCACCAGGGATGTTTAGATTGGAAAAATTTTTTCATGGAAAGGATTGGCAAGCATCTGATGCTCCAAGACCAGTAAGGAAGAAAAGGCTTTTTTCTTGGAGTCCATCTGGTTTCTAGATGTCTAAAAAGATTAAATATGCACAAGCAAAAGAGAGGCAATCCTTTTCTTACAGTAATGGGAGCTAGAGAGCATGCTGAACGCTTTCTGACACAAGAAAGTGCCTGCGATCCCCACACAAGTAGTCCCTTCTCATTTGAAGTTCTTCCTCACGCAACATCATTTTCAGGTCTCTCATATCTGATAGTGCCTAGGAAAAAAAGCAGTACCTTAACAATCAAGAATCCCAGCAGCTTTTGGAAGACAGGTGGATCTTGACCAAAACCCCACATGAAAGCACCCATAAGATCTGCAGAAGTTCTGAGGTAACCAAATACATTGCTAAGCTCTACAGAAGCATGGAAATTTGAACAATAAATAAAATCAGCAGGAAAACTGGGGATGTAACAGATGATGCATATATATTTCTGTTTATTACTAAGAAAAAGAACTACCAATTATTTTTACATTTACACTTCAATGGCTGAGATTTTACTACTGGTTCACAGGCCCCTCTTAACTTCCAGTCTCATCTTAGGTTTCATAGACTTTTAATAGGTCCATTAATAGGTATGCCACTGCTGCCCAACAGCAAAAGTAAATACAAAATGGAAGTTTAAAATAATTTCATGTTTTATTTAATGTTACTTTTAAAGACATTTTCGGTTACTATATCAGTTGTATTCACCGTCAACTGTTGGGGTTTGATCCCAGCTCAACATAAAAACACTCCACTATTGAGGTTATAACAAAGGGACTTAGCTTACTAAAATCAGAACCGGTGAAATTTTGCTATCAAAGCTGTTAGATGCATGCATAATTATACACTAGTAGCACTATATTCACCATAATATAAAGGATGCTTTCAGTAGGGAGAATTTCTTGCTTTCTAAATCATAAGACTAAAAATTCACTATACACAGGCCCAAGAAAGACCGTGTTTAGAGAATAAAGCCACTGAAAAATATATTAGGATATTTTGTCTTTGGCAACGAAAAATCCCACAATCAATGCGATCAAAGGCAGCCCAAATCAATGTCACCCCCCATACGACATTGTATCTACAGAGTGGTGTCAAAACGTAGAGCTTTCCAACAGTCTTTTTTTACCTGCTATATATACTTCTGTAGCACACCGACATACCTGAAGAAGACAGGCAGTTTATTTTACAGAAATCTCTCAGTACACTTGAAAGAGTATTGTTCTTTAGTATTTCTCCACAGCTTTAGAGCTTAGAAGTTAACAGTCAACCCCCGAGACAGACACATGCCTCTCAGTTGCATGCTGGCAACTTTCTCCTTACGCCTGCCCAAAAAAAAAGGAATTTCTTTTCAGGCAGAGAGACAGCCAGATTGTACAGCATTTCCTAAAGGCCCTTAAAGGACTTCTGATTTTCTAGAAGATGTAATCAACCCAAGAATAAAGCAGACTCCACAGCTCATGTGTCTTTCCCACTTTGTGTCTAGCTGAAGCAGCAGATGTTGTCACTACCTTCTTCAGTAGACACACTTTTTCATGGAAGACAAGGAGAGAAAAAGGGTAGATTTCTGCAGACTAGATAAACATGCAGTTTTTAAGCACAGTAAAGGTTAAGCTAATTAGAATGTTCTAAAGAATACAGCTGCTTATTTACAATTATAATGTTTTAAGATAATTAAAAATCAAGTTCCTTTGGAGCAGACCAGCATTCTTTGCAGTTGCAAAATGTAAGAAACATACAGTAGAGAAAATTAAACTGATCCACAGCCATCTATCAATAGATCTATGCTGTATGTAATCCCCAAAGATTATTCATTTTGGAAAGTGAGCACCAGAAAATATCAGCTGAAACCCATGTTAAGCAAGACATTAACTCTAGATATTAGAAATGTTAATACCATTGGGAACTTTGCTAAAGTTAGTGCTTCCAGGCGCAAGGATCTTCTCATGGCTCTTTTCCACAGTTTCCTCTTCCCCAGCGATACAGAAATCCTTCACAGGATTTTTATATCACTGTGACTATACATGGAGATTGATAAAATACAGGAGTACACAGGCCATACTCCAAAGACCTAACATTTAACAAAACAAAACTGAGCACAGAATTTATAGCATCTACTTTGTATATTGCAGGTTTTGGATCATAGGAAATAAATGCATTCACACAGACTAAAAAAGTGAAACCAGAAAAAGCAGTAGCTTATCATAGTGATTTTTCTGTTTCCACACCACTCCCATACAAAACCAGGAAGACTGTCCAACACACAGGGAACTGACCTAAAGCCAGTCCTGGCAGCAAACACAGTACTGGACCACCATCCCTGCAACAGGGAAGCAAAATTTACCAGCTTGCATACACACTATCCTTTCTTTCCATAATAATAGTTTCTTGATATAAGGATTTGCAGCAAGAAGTTCCTTCACTTCTGCCTAAAGATGAGGCACTACTACAGCGACTTCAGGATTTTGTGTGTCTAAGACACATTTTACATTTTTTAGGTGGTTATGGTTATCTTTCAGTTGCAGATTGCAATTCTTTAAGTTCACAGCTGGAAGGTCTAAAAGCAAATGAGTCAATGGAAAACCTGCAACTCACTGCAAGCAGTGAAATGAATGGACAAAGCATATAAAGGCCAAACTCAAAAGAACCACTTCGCTATATAGTTTAGGTACTAGTGGTGATGCACCCAGGGACAACAAGATCTCGGAATTTTATAAAAGCATGCAATTGAGCATTTCACTTCCTTCATTTAAGGGAGGAAAAGCTAATCTTGAAAAAATGTAAGAAGTTTCAGGATCTTGCCTAAAGCTGCTTCAACAGTTTGGCGCTTAAATGCATGCAAAGCCTCACTTCATTGTTGCTTCAGTCTTTTACAATTCTTGAATGCAAAAGCATATGCAATCAGAAATTATGCTATGCCAATTCATAGCCTTTAATTTGTTTCTTAACCTCTTCCAAAGTCAAAATACAAAGATGCAAGTCTGCTAGGTAGGTGGTAAAATACCTCTAATAAACAATTAACCCCCCCAACATTTAGAACCTGACACTTTGTAGTTTAATTTGATGCCCTTAGGGTTCTTTATTATGTGAAATAGGGAGTATTCACATCTTTTTATAGTAACTCATTATTTTGCTGGCCTCTATCTCCCTACCAGCTTTTTACTTTCTTCATGGGCAGAAGCAACTCTCTGCCTTTGTTCATCATTGTTGATTTTATTTTTGAGTTGTTCAAATGTTCCCTTTTGTCTCAACTGCAGCTTTCATGATATGGAATCATAATGAAATTATATATTGACATGGTGGGTTTTTGTGGTGCTCTCAACAAGTAGAGAAAAAATATTCTATTTTAGTTTTTTAAAACACACAAAATAGTTAATATAATTTCAGGACAAAAATCATCACTTAGAAAACAGAAGGAAAAAAGCGTTCAGAAGGTAAATGTCATGCTTAATATAAGAGTAATTATGAAGATCTGCAATATGTCTGAAGAGACATTACATTCAGTAGGTCAAAATGTCTTATTCAAGCTTATAGGCTAGTTTTGCAAGAGGAATTTAGGCATTGTAATATCCAGCTTGTAGATGGCTAGTGCCCAGTTTCCTTTCTGTTCCTTTTATGTCATATATAGGTAGAATTTATAGTGTAAAACATTATCTTTATTGAAATCAATACAGTGATTCAATCTGCTCCTTAAATGTGTTGGACATGCCAAGAAAGAGACTCTAATGTCACTCAGAAAGAAATTTCACAGGTCTAGCCATAGACTAGAGAGAGGTATTTTCTTCTGTTTGGGACTAATAGCTGCAAATCCATGTGTCTGGGACAATTTGTATGGTCTCTTTCCTCTCTCAGGAATACACTGCTACAAAATGTCATGGATAGCTTAGGCATATTAAAAACAAAAAAGAAATTAGACAAATACATTGGGAGAAAAGTTTAAGTGGAGGCAAAAAGCCCAAACTCATACTTCTTCTAGGCCAGAAAGTCTATGCTGGAAAAATATATTGAGGAAGTATCACTACATTTCTCCCTGCCTCTCTTTATGTTTTCACAAGCACTGACCACCTTCAGAGGCAGAACACGCTGAATAACAGACTATTCCAATACTCGAAACTATAAATGTATCCTGAAAAGTTTTATGGTCTTCTTGGCTGAAGAAATGGCACTAGAAAAGAAAAATCCCAAGGAAGATGGAAAAAAAGATGACCTTACACACATCTTAGATGTGTTCAGGATATCTAGGAAATTTCTTTAGAAAAGTTTAATGATTGCAGTTTCCAAAAAAAAACTTGGGCAAGATCAGAGCATAGAGGACACTCTGTGCTGGTTTCAGATGGGGTAGAGTTAATTTTCTTCACAATGACTGGTATGGGGCTGTTTTGAACTTGTGTTGAATACAGGGTTGATAATGGAGAGATGTTTTTGTTATTGCTGAGCAGGGCTCCCCAAAGCCAAGGCCTTTTCTGCTTTTTGCACTGCCATTCTGGCAAAGAAGGTGGGGGTGCATGGGAGGCTGGGAGGAGACACAGCCAGGACAGGTGACCCAAACTGACCAAAGGGATATTCCAGACCATATGGCATCATGCTCAGTACATAAAGTATGGGCAAGAAGGCAGAAGTGGGAATATTTTGAGTTTGTCTTCCCAAGTAATCCTTACTTGTGATGGGGCCCTGCTCCCCTGGAGATGGCTAAACACCTGCCTGCCCACAGGAAGCACTGAATTAATTCCTTGGTTTGCTTTGCTTAAGTGTGCAGCCTTTTTTATCCCTGTTAAACTAAACTGTCTTTATCTCAACCAATGAGTTTTCCAGATTTTGCCCTTCTGATTCTGTCCCCCATCCTGCAGGTGAGGAAGTGAGCAAGCAGGTCAT
>VXBC01005836.1:4363-14653 GCA_013399945.1 Ploceus nigricollis
TTTTGCACCATGTCTTGGTACTACTGACAGGCTCAAACACACTGTGCACAAAGGGGTCTTGACAGATGTGTCCTCCTTGAGGGGTTCTGTTTGGATTGGTACACTTTTACTAGCTATAGCTTTTGATTGTTTGGAGACCATTGCTGAGGAAAAAAACCCAAAAACAACCAACCAAACAAAACCCCAACACAAAATAAAACCCCACTATGATGGCTGCAACCCTGCCTGCTTGCCCTGTCTGTGCAAACTGCCGTGCAACGCCTTCAAAGACATGCCACGCCCCTGTTTGCCTGCTCCTGTTTGCTTGCTCTAGGTCATTGTGCTCCCTAAAGCCTTCTTTAAATCATCTACTATGGGCAGAGGAAGCCCCTTCCTGTGCCTGAATGGCTAATGAGAGGAAGGGAACCACCTGCTCAGCTCCCTTTTAAAATCACCTCTGATGGGTGGAGGAAGGCCCTCCCTGTACCTGAATAACTAACAAGAGGAAGTCATAGTACCCACTGTCTCGTTTTCCTCATTCCACTGCAGTGACGCTAGGAAATGTGAGCATGCCTGTGTGTCATGCAAGTTTGAGTCACATCAGTGTTGTACATTTTACCAGGTCTGGACTCTTAGTGGTTTTGTCATCATTTGAGAAAAGGATCTCTAGCACAACCCATTCTCGCAAGCATTGGATTCATTGCTCCGTGGTCTTCCGAGGGCCTTGCTGAAGCTGATCTTCTGGACAAAGGTATCTCTCCTTCACAATGGCCAAGAGTTGCGTCAAGAGACTGAGGGGTTCGGACCTCCTCACGATTCCCTGGCTGATACTCATGACACAACAGAGATCCCAAGTGCCTTGCTTTAATACCAGCCAAAACTGAACCATCACTGCAGTGTCCCAGACTCAGATCAACAAGCTCAATATACTTGTCGTGTCGTCGGGTGAGGTCTTTCCTGAGACTACAGAGACTTTCTAAGGATGAAGATTTGGTGATTATTTCTGGTTTTGATTCCTCTGCTTCCTGTGAGGGTCCTGCCTCCCCATCATCATCCATCGGGCAAATGGATTTGGTCTTATACTTCCTTTTCTGGATGGGGGCAACTGCTATTGGCTTAGGCTGCCCTTCTGGTTTAACTGCAGACTGAGTGACCATGGTGTCCTCTGATTTGTTCTCCTTACCCTCCGGCTGTAGGTGCTGCTGTATAGTATCGAGCATTGTGCGATAAGCATTAGCCAGGACCCAGCACAGTGCAATGAGCTGCCCCTCATTGAAGCTGTCATTGCAATTTTCTTTCAGATATTTCCCTACCTCATCTGGGTTCTGAATTTGTTCAGGGACAAAATTCCAAACTATTGGGGCAGAGTTTTTCTTCAGGACCTGGCCTATATCCTCCCACATCCCATGCCACTCCGGATTTTCCACCACTGGGGCAGATCTCTGAGCAACCACCCTGGAAATCTCAGCCCTGATTCTAAATGTGTTGTAGGTCACATAGAGGAGAGTTAACAGAATTAACAACAAAAACATGGTGTCTTTAACATCCAGATGGAAATGAACATTCTCAAAAGGTGATGTGTCAGACCTGAAGGGGGAGAAGGATGTAAAAGGCTGGGAAAAAATCATCCCCTACTTTTCTCCCAACAGGCTGGGGGTGATTATTACTAAACCCCTAGAAGTTGCAGCTGAGACCAAGACAGGCAAAACAGCAGCGAATACACATCTCACTGCCTCTGATGTTATCTTAACATAAACTGATATCACAGAGTGCATCAACAAAGCAATCTTGGTTTGTGTCCCCGATCTGAAAAAGAACCATTTCCTAGGCAAATTGTACCATATATACAGAGATGTACATAAGCCTAGGTGCCAGAGAGCCATGATTAAACAGGGCAGCATGTTGACCAGTGAGTTCTGTATCCAGTATAAAATGTTCCAGACAAAATTGTAATTTTTCCACTTTCTCTCTCATGCCCCTTAAGTTGGGTGACAAATTTGTCTTGGTTTGAGACAAATTAAAGGACAACACTCTGGAATGAGTTGCCTCCTTTTATAGGTTCTAACAAATCCCTTTCCACCAATGAGGAACGAATACAAGTGGATATATGTGAAACAGAAACAGTTTGCTAACAAGTGGAACAGCAACAGGCAAAAAAACCCCAAAACAACCAAACCAGTAAATAACTGCTAGATAAAACATTGCTAAATCTCACGGATTCCCCCCAAGAACAAAGAGAGACCCAAAATGCCGGGCACATCCCCCCAAGATGGCCCTCCACAGCCAAGCATGTGGTTTGAAGGACAAAGGGAAAGATGGTGTCAAGTCTTCCCCCCACGCCCCGCTCTGCTCTGCTTATGTCCCTGACGTCTGGAGCTACAACTGATATTCTCTGGATCAAGGGCTAGAAACCCACAGAGGGACAGGACTTCACCTTCCTTGCAGCAGGAGATGACAGGAGCAGGCAAAACAATGTGGCTGGGCTGGGGCAGCTCATGGTCTTCTCCCCTTGGCTGGGCACCAATGGCGATCTAGACTGGCTTGCTGGAGCGGGGGCCACTCTGCTCAGAATTCGCCCCGAGGCAGTCTCTCCAAGTTGAGAAAAAAAACCAAAAAGAGAGTCCAAAAAGGAAAAGTGCCCGCCCGTGCTGCCTCAGCTCTATAGCAAGAAACCAAGAGCCAAACCAAGCAACCAAGAAAGGGCGAGCTCTGTCTAAGGCAAAACCCAAGAAGCCAGCGAGGTAAAAATCACGAGTCAAAAAAAAGAGAGTGAGCTGCCTGGGAAAGAGCAGACTTTAAAGCACCTGCCCTACCATCCCCCGACCTGGTGATTCTGTTTCTGGCTGCACTGCTGGTCCTTAAAGAGACAGTAACAATTTTTGGGCACAGATGGATATGGAATACAATAACATTTTGGGTTACCCATGGCATGAGCATTTTGTTATATTTTCTCTCTCCTGTCCAGCTGAGGAAAGGGAGTGATAGAGCAGCTTTGGTGGACATCTGGCATCTAGTCAGGGTCAACCCACCACAAATATCCAGTATATTTTGCCCTTTTTTGAACAGCTTTATTTTCAATCCTTTAATGTTTTAAATTTTAAAAGGCCATGGGAGTATTAAAGTTTCAAGCTGACAGAGAAAGTAGAGGAAAGGAAAGGCAGAAAAAAAGAACCAAATGAAACCCAGAAAGTACTGGTTTCATGGGGAAAAAGTAATTAAAAGCCTTACCGCAAAAGATTTCAGCTTTCAAAAGTCCCTTTTCAATCCAGAGTTTGAATGAAGCCAGCTTTAAAAAAATGCATAGGAACATCAAAGAAAACATTAAAAATGTATAAAAAAGGTTTCTTAAAACTACAAATATTTCATGCCAGAAAACACACAATTTTATCAGATTACATGTTGTGAGTTAAGTAAAAAACCCCCACCCTCCAAAAACCTAAAATTATACAAGATTCTTCCTATTTGACTGTGATATGTGCCTTTAAGTTTAGCTTTCAGAGACCAGTACAATGAAACTATTCTGGTCTTTTTACCTTTATTACCAAATGATGAAGCAACATATAACATTATGGCTTAGTCATAGAAATGGAGGATGCTGGGTTTTTTTAAATGGAATATCATTATGATTCTAACTCTTAATAAAAATCATAACAGTAAGGAAAACCCTTCCAAACCAAACTATTCACATCTTTTCAGTTTTTAAAAAAGAAGATTGATAATATATTACCTTTGCATCTACACCCAGTTCAAAAGAAATACTGAAATACACTGCAGAAAAGTTCTGTTATGTCAGAACACCTGTTAAAATACTTAGATGAGACAGGAAGCCTGTTTCTGCACAACTATACGTTCTAGTGTAGTCCGAGTGCACTCTGCAGGTGTAAAAGCTATTCATGTTTTGTACTCAACAGATTTGTGTTTTAAATGATCCTTGAAAGATCTTTGAATTATTGGTGCTACTATAGTTCTCCAATATCAAGCACCGAGTTGAGCAGAAGCAGCAGTAAAGAACTGTGGTGGGTTGACCTTGGCTGGATGCCAGGTGCCCAAAGCCCCTCTATCACTCCCCTCCTCAACTGAACAGAGGAGAGAAAATATAATGAAAAGCTCATGGGTTGAGATAAGGGCAGGGAGAGATCACTCACCAAATACTGTCATGGGCAAAACAGGCTCAACTTAGAGAAATTAGTTTATTACCAATCAAATCAGAGCAGGATAATGAGAAAGAAAATCAAATCTTAAAAACACCTGCCCCCCACCTCTCCCTCCTTCCTGAGCTTAATGTTACTAACAATTTTCTCTATCTCCTCCCCCAGTGGTATAGGGGGACAAGAAATAGAGTTTGTGGTCAGTTTGTCACACATTTNAGCTTGCACCATGAGCTTGCAACATGGGCTGCAGGGGAATCAGCTCTGGCACCTGAAGTGCCTCCTGCCCCTCCTTCTCCACTGACCTCGGGGCCTGCAGAGTTGTTCCTCTCACATATTCTCACTCCTCTCTTCTGGCTGCACTTGCTGTTGCACAGGGTTTTTTTCCCTGCTTAAATATGTTATCCCAGAGGTAGTACCACCATCACTGATGGGCTCGGCCTTAGCCATCAATGGGTCTCTCTTGAAGCTAGCTGGCATTGGCTCTATCAAACACAGGGGAAGCTTCTGGCAGCTTCTCACAAAAGCCACGCCTGTACCTCCCCCCTAGCAAAACCTTGCCATGCAAACCCAATACAAGAATAAACTACTGGACTACCACAAAAATAATTTAACAAACATTAATAGAAATGAGTGCACAAAAATTTGATTTCCATTTTGTTCTAAACCTCTTAACAAATGTAAAACAACATAGTGTGGCCCTATAAATGGTACAGTTAGAAAAAAACATTTGCTATCAGACTTTCCAAAGTCAAGGTGGTGCTTCTTTTCTACAACAGACACAGCAAACCTTCTGTAGATTACAAATAGATATAGACTAGGTAAGAAAAATATGATCAAACAAAATCTAATGTCAATAATTTTGATCTCTGTGTTTTTCTTTTTTTTGGATCAACAGAAATAAAAACATAAAAATAGTCATGAAGTGGTGCAATTGGCACCCCAAAGACTGCTATGGGATTCACCAGGGTTACACAACTGCAGTGTTAATACCTCTTTACTCCAGGGCATGTTTCCATTCTGTCTCCACCCAGTATATGTCTGTATCAGAGTCCAGAAAGGAAACAAGTGTGCCCAAGACCTTTTTTATGCTCCAGTGACAGTTATTTTTTTGTATAACCTGTACAATTGACAGCACTTGGTTCTCCAGCCCAAAAAATAGCTGGATTAGGACTGAAGGCAAGATGCAAAGAAAGTATGCACATCCCAAGAGTGTTCATTTATCTGCTTGTACAGCAACAATACATACTGAGAGCATATGTTCTCAAAACAAGGGTCATAGCATATTAAAGAAAATAAAATCTAAAAATAGAGGAACATCTTCAAACAAACTACTTGTCACATAAGTTACATTTTGAAAATATTCATGAAAAGCTCCAATTTTGCAAAACATGTGCATGCAATCTATAGCTGCACTGTATACAAATTAGCTAACAAGGTTAACTAAAACAAAACAAGCCAAATTTAAACTCTGCCCTATTGGTCACAGGAAGAAAAATGCAAAGTCATCAACCTGAAACTTATTTAGCATGAAAATACCTTAATTATAACAGTTTTTTCACAGTATTACTTACCCCACCCAATGCATACATTTCATGAACTCTAATGCACATGAGAATTAGAGAAGTGAAAGAAGGGATTCAAAGCAACTCTGTCTCAGTTACCCTTTGAACCAAATACTAAGCTCTATTTTGTCAAACTGAAGACTGTTCACAGAAGCCACTTGCTCATAACAAATCATTTTCTTCTTATGCAATATCTTAGGTCCACCATAATAATAAATAATCTACAGAAACCAGTCAAAATATATATACTTTTTTTTCAAAACTGAGGCATGCAACAGAGGCTTTGTCCTTTGATTCTGGAAAAGCATATTGTCAAAACAAAATTAACACCAATAATGTCATACCTAAGATTTTTCTTCACCCACCTCCTGTTCCAGAAATAAAACACTGGTCCTTTTTCTCATGCCTCACTTTTAGGTAGTCACCTAAAGTTAGATTTTGTATTCACTTTGTTGTAAGAATGGAGGTACATAGGTACATATTCTGAAATCAGGTAGGCATGTGATCAGAATTGCATAGTGTGAATATGTAATAAACTCTAATGTTTAGATTTTATACCTACTTTAAGCAGGGAGAAAAGAATGCAAAAAAAATTTCAACAATCAAAGTAATTATGAGAATACCTCTATCAGGCAATACATCCCACTATAAATACAAAACTACTAATACTGCCACCAATAATAAAAAAACCAAACACTTGATAAAAAAAAGGGTTAATTTCTAATATTTAAAAAAACCCCACAACTAATTTGCTTAACATTTAGGCAATTTTCTAAACCAAACCTAAACTGTATAATGAGGAAGCTTTCTTGCATTTCAGACGTGTGCTGGTTTTGCATTAATTGNACATGAAACTTGCAAAACATTGATCCTATCTCGAGTGAAAGAAAAGAGTGAAGACATGTAGAAGACAACATGAGACACCGAGGTCAGTAAAGAAGTCAAATTCCAGATCAGAGGAGAATGAGGAGATACCTTAGNGAAGGGAAAGAGCTAACTATGGAAGTAATTTTTGAGAAGAGCTACTAAGAGCTTCCTCTGTGTCTAGCAAAACCAATAGCTAGCTAGCTCTAAGAATTAACAACCTATTAAACCATTAAAAAAGCTAGATCCGCCTCTGTGAGATTCACATTTTAGAGACAGGCAAGCCTGGGAAAAGCTGTCTTTCTTCTGGCTTTTAGAGAGAGAAGTTCCCTCTCCCCCTCCCGGCGTGTTGGCTGGGCAGCGGGAGGGGAGGCTGTGGGACCCGTCCAAAGCCGGGCTGGGCCCCAGGGGCTGCCGGGCAGGAGAGGGGAGGGGNAATAGAAGAAGAAAACCTCTGTTTCCCAGAGACAGATGAAGAGAACTTTTGTTTTTATGCTAGAACAGCTCATCCTTAAAAATAGCACCCCAATAAGTTGACATGGCCCAGGAACATAGCTGTGGGAAGGCTGTGAAAGATAGGAGGGACTTCACAAATGCAGATTTCTGGGCGGCTGCTATTCCCGGAAATTGAAGCCATGAGAGAACTGTTTCTTGTGGAGAAGTCTCCATGGCATGGCAAGAGAGACTCCTCTTCCTAAGTGAACTGAAGAAAGACTGTTCTAGAGGTGGTAAACTGACTGGAAATACCAGGTTTTGTCTCTGTACATTGTCAGTGAGAAAGGAAAGAAGAGTTAGGGGGGAGGAAAAGTGTTTTAAAGGTTTATTCTGATTCTTATTATTTTTCTTTTAGTTCTGTTAATAAAGTTTTCTTTATACCCTTTAAAGTTTGAGCCTGCTTTGCTCTCCTGTTAATTCTTATCTCGCAACAGAAAATAAGTAATTCTAGTGGGTGCATTGGCATTTGTCCAGTGCTCAACCCACCACATTTTTTGGTGCCGAAACCCAAAAAACGAAAAATTAGCAAACCAAAACCACTACAGGATGTTACAACTTTTACCACATAGGAAGTGCAAACTAAAAAAGAGACACCAATAAAATCTTGAGAAAAAATGGCCCATTTTTGCTGATGGTTTCTTAATTCATGTCAGTAAATCCTGTTTCAAGCAAATCTTGTTAGTAGAGATGAACAATGAAGACATGAGACTGAAAAGCTTTTAGTAATTTCACATAACAGAAATGGAACATAACTGCATGAGTTAGTTTCCCAAAAAATGTTTACTAGGGGTAGAAAATATTTTCCAAAGTTTCAGAGAGTTTTAAGAAAATATTTCAATCTGAAATTATTTCAGAATTGAATGCTGGATTATGTAAACACAGTTTGTACAAATGAATTAACTAAATAGGAAGTTAACAATTATTTTGCTCTAAGAAAAAATTATATATAATATAAATATCCACATAGCTATTAAACTACTGCTAATGAAGGAAAAAAAATCAGAATAATTTCAAGACTGTGACATCTTACTCATTACCTTAAAATAAACTCCAGACCTGAGAGTATTTCACATTTTTATTGTCAGAATGCATGGTCATATGAATATTTCTTTTCAGACACACAATAAGAAAAATAACTGTAACAAGCATATCTAAAATAAAAGAGAAAGAATACTTATAAAAAAGAAACAACAATGACAAAAAAAAAAAGGAAGAAACATCTTGTATAATTACTGTCCTTTAACATCTGCAGGAGCTATCACAAAATCTACAAGAATCTGTAAGCAAGCATTTTAACCACCCATTCTCTCTACTAGGAGTAAAATGGTGGAATTGGAAAGATAAAACATGGACATCACACCCCACACATATGCTTTTGTATTTGACTTCTCATTTCCCATTAGCAAAGGGTAGTTAATCACTTAAAATATTATGTTCCAAAAAAGGTAAAGTGTTTCTCTTAAAATAAAATATAAAAGAAGGAATGAAGAAATTTTAATGCACTGAAATATGAGTAGCTAACACTGAGTTTTCAAATTTATGCCCACAGTATTCTATATCTGGCATATATATTAAATAATCTAGGTCCTATTCATTTCAAAATTAAATGTTAGCACATGCATGAACTTCAGTGTGATTAATTCATTTAATTTTGTGGGTTTGAGGCTGTTTTAAAATGCGAAAAAAGATATTTTTAGTTCTTCGAGTGACTCTGCTAACCTATCTTACCTCTGATAGGCAATCATTTTTCTTACACTTGGAAAAAAATATAATCTAAAAGTCACATCTGTTGGGCTAAAATATGAAAAAGCAAAGAAGAATATAGGAGATGGAAACAAATAATTTATAAAATCATTGGAGCAATACAGGCAAATGCAAGAAATTTCAGCTCTAACCAAAAGGTAAACAAAAAAGGGAAGTAAGCAATGACTTTTTAAAAAAATTTGCTTTAAATGTAATGAAAAATGAAAACAATAGAGAGTAGGACAATATGGTCACAGATAAACAGATAAAAACTTTATAAGGTCAAATGTAAAATAAAACAGGAGAGAGACCAGCTAGGTAAGTGAGAAAGAAATGACTGACAGAGGAAGACAGTTAAAAAGAAAAGCAGTTAGGAGTAGACTGAGTTCTGTTTTGGATTGTGGAAGTTTATTCTTTATGAAGCACTGAAGATAAAAATGTTCATGGCTTTATTGAAACCCTCTTTAAAGCAAATCCTCATAGGAGGAAATGTAAAGCTATTGGGGAACCAGCTTTTACCTCATATCAAACAAGGCTCATGAGCAAAAAAAAGTAATCTTTGATTTCTTTATCTGCATAGATGTTAATTGATTACAGTACTTGAAATCTTACTGCAGTCTTTTCCATATTGGCTTGCTCTTAGGTAATCTATTTCTTGTGGAAAAAAATTGCATCAGTAGCTTCACAGTATTAGAAGCATTTAACTGACTGCAAGACTTTTATTTACTGGGTAATTTTTCTTTAGTTTTGTGTGTCTGGAGGAAGACATCTGAGAGTACTAGGAGCACTAACTAACATGACTAATATAAATCCCTTTTTCCTGCAACCTGTTTTTACACTCTCTGCTTCAGCTTTGAGACACTGAAGAATACTTTTAGAAAGATGGCACAGTTCAGTGTTTTATTATGTGTATTCCAGACCAATAAGCTATTCTTTACAAGCATTTAATTTCAATATCCCAAAAATATAATAATTCTTTTTTAGAAGGCCCTAAATCCTGCAGATTCTGCATCATCTGAGAGTCACTGCATCTCACACACAGCTTGCATGCTGATGCTTTGGATTCAATCCTTCATACTCTTTGAATACCAGGTAAGGTATATGAGGGAGGTCCTTTTCTCCAACCTATGTTGTTCACATAGCCCTAATGTTTAGACTATACCTACTTTAACCAGGGAGAAAAAAAATGTCATGTGAAATTACTACTTTGTTTTTCAACATGAAATTTCACTGAAGAGATCCAAAACTTTTAAGACTCCACTACTTGAGATGAGAATTTATGTAATTTGACTCCATACCTCATCCTGATAGCTTACTTTTGTGTGTTTGTGTCCTGGGGTGACTTTATGATGCTGAATTGTATCCCCATTTGTCTGTTTAGTCCAGAAATAAGTTTTGCACCTTTAAGACTGGTTCTTAGAGCGAAGGGGGGGAGAGAAGAAGCACACAGTTTGTTTTCAGAAACTGCACTCACTCCTCCACATTCCTGCTCCTGG
>VXBC01005838.1:0-16675 GCA_013399945.1 Ploceus nigricollis
CCAAAATGGTCCCAAAACGCACGACCAGCCACAGGTCTCACATTTTTATAAGTTCTGCTCCATTAGCATATTGGAATTAATTGTCCAATTCCAGCTTTAGCCCATGCAGTCCCATCCTGCTTGTTTTTCTCTCTCCAGCCCACGTTGTTTGTGCTCTTGGGCCTGAGATTTGGATCATTTGTCCTTGGTCCCCAGCTGGAGAAGGAATTGTTTTGTCTCCCTGCTCTGTGCACAGAGCTCACCATCCCCTAATGTGAAGCTCAGACCCACACACTAAAGCAGCACAGAGTCTGAAAAATATAAAAGCCAAAACCTGAGGCATCAGCTGAATCCAGAACAGGAATGGCAAAGCCTGGCATGGATCTGGGGTGGGATGACCCATCAGGGATATCTGCTGGGATTCGTGGAGAATCTCAGGTCACCTCTGCAAGGGGGTGGCTGATAGGACAGAGAGGGACAAAAGGACATGTACCCCCTTCCAGAGCAGCATCTGGAGGCCAAAGCTGAGACAGGGCTGCAGTCTGTGCCTGCACCAGGGTCCTACGTGAGCCACTGCACCTCCATCCAACGGGGTCTGGCTCATTCTGCCTTTTCCACTGAAAAAAAGTGGTTTAAGTGGCCAGAAGAACTCATGAATTTGGCAAATCTCTCTAGACAGATGAAAATAAAAGGAGAAAAAATACACAGCAGATGAAAAAATGACAACATCTGCCACAGCTTATTCACACCAGCAGTACTAAATCAAAACAGGGTTAGGGCTAGAAACAAAAGCAAAATAACTCTTTTGGTTTGGGTCAGATTCTCTTTTTTTTTTTCCAGTCTGTTTTCAGTGGAGGGGGTTCTTCTGTTTATTTACTTTGTTTGACTCAGCCTCCAAACTCCCTTTGATTTTTCAGTGTAAGCTGGGGGCCAGATGGGGTTTGTTTGCACAGCTGCCTGCACGCCCTGCAGAGCACGAGCCCCTCGTGATGGAGGGTGCAGGGACAGACACTTGGGGACAACCCAGAAGTGCCACATGAGATGTTCTAGGACAGGAGGGGTGGACACAGTGTGTCCCAGCCTTTCCCTTGTCCTCCAGAGCCCCTGTGCAGCCTACAGCACCCTGCAAGGACAGGAGTGTGGTGGAGTGACACAATCATGGAATGGTTTGGGTTGGAAGGACCTTTAAAGTCCACCTTGTTCCAGTCCCCTGCCATGTGCAGGGACACCTTCCACCATCCCANGAACATCTCCATGGCCTCCTCTGGATTTGCTCCAGCAGCTCCATGTCCTCCTGCTGTTGGCCCCCAGGGCTGGAGCAGCTCTGCAGGTGGGGTCTCACCTGCAGGATCCCCCTCCCCTGCTGCCCACGCTGGGGGATGAGAGCTCAGAGGGCTCTGGGCTGTGAATGGACATGGCTGGGGCATGTCAAGCTTCTCATCCATCATCATCCCCTTTGCAGGAGGAACAAGATGTAAAAAAGGAGACAAAATGAAGACCCCGAGGCTCCAGTGAGGGTCACAGACTCTGCACTGATCCTGGCACACCGTTACAGTCCCATGCTACCACTACAGGATGTGGGTTAGGACACCAGGGTGTGGAGATTCTCAGTTCAGTCAAAGAGAGAACAGAGAAAATTCTCCCAGGCCGGAGCCTGAGAAACTTAGAAAAAAAAAATTTAAACAACTATTATCTCTATTCATTATTATACTCATGTAGAATGTGTTCTGAAGATTGTTTACCCAAAGTGATTACTTAATTAGATTCTAGTGATAGTGTTTAAATTCACTGACCTGTTAAATCCACAGCTGTATCAAGTCTCTCAGGAGAGAGAGTCACAAGTTTTCCAGTTAGTAGTTATTAGTTAGTGAGAACTCTTACTACTGTAACAGTGTAATGTAAGTATAATAAAATATACTATAAGATGATATAATTAAGGAATTAATCAACCTTCTGAATCATAAAGTCAAGACTAATTATTACCCAGCTAAAAGCCTGCAACAACACCAGGGCTTGGCTGGATTGTGTAGTGGGGCAGAGGTGTTGGACTGGGATATCCCACCTGCTGTTCCAGAGGAGCTTCAGCACCTTGAAGGTCCTCTCCTAAATCTACCAGCTCCACAAGGTGCCCCATGGCACCTCCCCAGGGCAATTTGGCCTCAGCTGAATCCAACTTTAGGGAGGGAGGAAGCGCTGGGTGCACAGAATGCACATAATACAAACTTCTCTGGGACTGCTGAGGGATTTCAGGAAGATGTAAAGAGCTCCAAGGGCAGTCTCCAACAGCCCTTTCTCCCTTTTCCCTGATGGAGCAGTGCAGGAAGGAGCAGCCTTGCTCTACCAGGAGCAGTCACAGCAGGCTCATGGCCAGCAGAGGCGAGTGGCTGCCAGACAAGGATGGGATCTGCTCAAGGACAGTCCCATCCCTGCCAGGCTCAGCTGCTTCAGTGAATTCAAGGATCTTCCCTGCCCTAGGGCCCCCTCAGATGCACACCAGGGATGAAATAGCTGCAGAAAACAGCTGGAAGCTTCCCACCCAACTGGAGCAAAACAGTTGGGTTTGTTTTTTTTTTTTTTTCCCCCTCCTAATCTAATTCTTGCACAATGCTGAACTATTTTAGCTGAAATTTTCCAAAAACACTTCAGCCTGGAGGCAGCCAGCCAGCCTGGGGGAAAAAGGGGGGAGTCTGGCAGAGTTATCAGTAATTAAAGGCAAAGTCTTATAAAAACAAGGAGTGTGTTAATGACAGATCCCAGCTCTCCCTTTAGACAGGCAGCACCTCACCAGCCACTGGAATAGAGCTGCCCTGGGACACCAGAAAGGAGGGAGGCAGGGATGGATGGATGGATGGATGGATGGATGGATGGATGGATGGATGGATGGATGGATGGAAGGAATGATCAAAATGGGAAAAGGAAAAACGCAGAGGAGCCAATTTTCCACTCAGACAAAAGGCATGCTACCCTTCATAAGCTCCAGATAAAGTCCTACAAGCACAACCTCAGTCAGAAAAGGTCCTCTCAGCCCCTTCCCTGTGGGCACACAGTGCCATCAGTTGTCCTCTCACTGGGAGGAGGGATAGAGATGCAAACTAAACCAGTTCAGAGTTTTCTGGTATCTGCAGGAGCCTTTGGTGGTCTCCAGGCTGTCAGCACTTCCTGGGGCACCAGGATTCCCAGAGGTGATCCTCTCCCTGAGCCATGGACAGAACCACAGGGAAATCACACGTGGCCTTGGACCATGGCAAATGCCATCCTGAGCAGAAAACAGGTCCCTTCCTGAAATAAGAAGGATGTTTTGGGACATAGCAAGGGTACAGCACAACCAAATTAATTCCACAAACAAAGCTCTGCCTGGGTAGCTTGCTCCACATTAACAAAGCAGCCCTCTTCACTCTGTGAAAAGCAGGATCATGACCCATAAAGCCCCAGTAAGACCACGAAAATCCTCACCAGGATGCACATCCCAAATGTCACGGGCTGACCTGGGGCTTCCAGCCAGCTCAGCCACTGAACACATGTGAGAACATCACTGCAGAGCTCTGGGCTTGCTCAGGGCATTGGGAAATGCAGCTGGAGATGCAATCCAACGACAGGCAGCTGGAGGGAAGCAGATTTCCATCGAAACCACAGAAGGTCGGAATTGCAGAGGCAGCAAAAGCTGTGAGCAACCTGAAACCCTGCTTTGGCCAAGAATATTTACATCTCATTTGGGACCAGCAGCACGGACAGGCCAGCACGTTCCGGCCTCTGGAACACTGACTCAGGAATTTTTGGCATGTTAAATTATCTCTTCTGGGATTTTTTTGGGTCTGTTTTCTTGCCTTTGAACCATCTTTTCAGGCTCCTCTGTGCAGCTGAAAGGACCAGGCATTTTTGTTGCATGAAGATCCATTCCTGCAGGATTTCTGTGGACACTCACACAAGTCAGGGTGGTAAGAAAAAGCACCAGGGATCTGAGCTAACAGCCCACATCATCTGAATGCCTGGCATATAGTTCTGAATTAGTTGCTATGATAACTTCTTTATTAATTGATGTTATTACTTTGGCCCCTAAGATCTCCTTTCATGGACCAGGACCACATTGAGCAAGATCCAATGCAACAAAAATGCAGTTTATTGTGCAAAGAAATGGATTTCCACCACATTTTTAAGCTGTTTTTCAAGTTTGCACCAAACTTCAAGAATTGAGAGAGATTTCAAACCTGAGATTTCTTGGACAGGGGAGTGATACAGAAGTAGGATCAGGATCCAAAAGGATATTTGGCAACATTTCCCTGCAAGACCAGGTTGGATGGGGCTTGGAGCAACCTGGGACAGTGGAAGGTGTCCCTGCCCATGCCAGGGGTGTGGAGACCTGTTTATCCATAAAATCCCTTCCAACTCAAACCATTCTGGAATTCTGTGCTCAGTCCCCATCCCTTCTTCCCCCAGCTCCTGTATCCCTTTCCACCAGTGGGGGAGCAGAGGTGGGGTCAGCTGTAGCTGGGACAGCTGTGTCCATCACAGCAGGAGATCCTGCTGTGAGAAGGGACCGTGGCTGGGAGAGGAAGGCAGGGAAAATTAGACTCTCAGGATTCACAGCAAATATCCTGTGCCAGCCTCATCACAGGCCCTGTGCTGCTCATGTCCTCACCAGGGTTCTGAGATTTGGCTCAGAGCCCCTTTACAGGTCCTGTTTTAAATATATATAAATATATCTATCTAAATTTGCTTTAGAGCTCCCTTCTGTGGTTATCTCTCTGCTGTCCCCTTCCTCCTGCCACTCTCCCTCCCATCCCTGCACTGAGTTGCTGCTGTCCTCTGCTGAACCCCAGCAGCCACCCCAGCCATGACCTTCCAGAGAGGCTTCCCCAGGGAATGGGCACAGCCCCAAGGCTGCCAGAGCTCAAGGACAATTTCGACAATGCTCTCAGGCACAGGGTGGGATTTTTGGGGTCCAGGAGCCAGGACTCAATGATCCTTGTGGGTCCTGTCCAGCTCAGGGTATTCTGTGATTTGAAAGTCACCACTTTTACCTCCTCATCTCCCACACAAACCATCCTGGGACCTCCTCCTGGTCCTGAAGAGGAAAGAAGGGTCTTTTCTGTCCTCCCCAACACTACACAAGTTGCAGTAGTTTCAACTCTAGAACACTTTGAAGATGGGGCTGATAAAAGGCAGAGATGCCAAGACCACAGCCTACAAAAATTTCCCAAAGATGGGATCTTGCATTCACCCCTAACAGAGCTCTTCCTTCCAGACCTTCCCAAGGACTTGATCTGGATGAGTGGAGTTAGCAGGCTGCCCCCAAATCCATCCTTGGAGGGCAAACCCAAGACATGAAGCCCATGGAAGAGCTTTGTGTCACTGACAAAAAAATTCAAGTTTATAAAGCTCACTGGGAGTGGACACCAAGCGCTTTTCCAGCAAGAAAAGCTGCCCCCCACCCTCGCTGGGGCTGGAGGAAAGGGAAACATCCATGAATGTCCTCCCCACCCCACACTCCAGCCCTCCAGGGAAGAGCCCATGCCCTGCCTGGTGCTCGTGGCTCCAGAGGTGTCTCCACACCAGCATTCCTGTGCTTCTGGATACAGCCACTAGAGGATGGCAGTGTCCCAGGCCACGCTGGGAACCACCAAACCCTGCTTTAGAAACCCACAGCACGGAGATCCCATCAGTCCCAGGGCCCCAGACATTTCCACCCCGACTCACTCCAGTCCAAATCGCAAGCTGGAAGTTCGCATCCCAAGCAAAGGCAGGCCCTTTGGAGACTGGGAATTGGGATTTTACAGGGGATCAGCCCCCACGTGCTTCCTGGTCCCCTTGGGACACAGCTGGGTGAGTTTTGATGAGTTACCCCGTGTATTTCCAGATCTCACTGCGTCTCCTCTCCAGTTTCTGTGAGCACAAGATGATCAGAGCCCTGTTATCCTGCCACCTCCCTCCTGTATCCACCATCAGATGTTCTGACCTCTGGGCTCTCCGTGGGATCATGATTTCCAGCAAAAAGCAAACCCTGATGAGCCAAGGAGATGGAGGCAGGCCAGCAGCTCAATGCCAGCATTCCCCCAGGACACCTTCGAGGGGATTTTCAAGGCAAATATCTGGAAATAATGAATGCCAAGTAGAAGCCCAATTATGCCCAAAATATCCTGTCTGAGCCACAGCTTGAAGGAATATTCCCTCTCCTGAGGAAGCATAACAACCAAGCTGTGCTGCAGAATGAGATGAGCTTTGAACTAGAGCTCATTGGGGAATAAAACATCATTAGCTGTATCAAAATAAGATCATGGATATGAGTGTGGTGAGACTTGAGGCTGCCTCGTTCATGGGTGTCCAAGATCCTCAACAATCCACTGGGAATCCACCTCCCTGCTTCCCTGGGGATGAATTCTGCCCAGTGGGGCGAGTGTTTTGCTCCAAGCAGAGAAGAAAAATCTCAATTTCTTCATGGGTTTGAGCAAAGCAACCAGGACATCAGGAAGAATTCATTATCTCAATATGCAAATCAGTCTCAGTGTGCAAATGGGCTGGATTTGCCAGTGTCTCCTTGGAGTGAATACTGGCAGTGATGGTGACATCTTCTCACAGGTCACCTGTGGCTTTCCCATTCCCTCCCACAAAGATTCCAAGTGCATCCCCCCCTTCCTGGTGGATCTGCTGGGTTGGACCATGGAAAAAGAGTCCAAGGGCTCTCTTGGACTGAAGAGCCCAAAATGGAACATGCTCTCCAGGCTTGGTCTTGCAGTGATCCCAGAGCCTCTCTGCAGGTGTCCAGCCTGCCCTGGGATGTGACATCAGCCTCTGCTGAACTTCAGCAGGGTCCTGTGGGCCTCCTCATCCTGCTGAACGGCCACCCTGCTTCCCAGCTTGGTGTTATCCACAAACTGCACAAACCCACTGCTGGCTCTGGGAAACACCAAGACAAACTCAGAGGCTGGGAAGAAATGGAATAAAGCTCCTTGAGTGTTCCACACATGTTGGGGACCATCATCACAAACCATTGGCTGCTCTGGGGGCTGGAGGGCCATGGTGACACCTCCCCCCTCCCAAGATGTATCCCAATCCTGAGGAGGAGAACCTGCTGACACAGAATCCTTCCACAGCATCCCTGAAACACTTTTTTTGCTGCTAATTAAAGTCTCTGACGTCAGTGTGTTTTGATTCCAAGCAGTTGTGTAACACCAGGGCTCTGCGCCGCATCGAGGGCAGGGATGGAAATAGATCCACCAAATTCCAGCTCCCTGCTCCCTCCTTGCTGCCATGCCTCCATCCTGGCATGGGCACAGGTGGGATGGACAACCCTGGAGAAGAGGTTGTTCCTCTCATAGGAAGGTGGTAGCAGAATGGTTTAGAATAAACTAAATAAACTAAAAAAAAACTATTTTAGAAGTAGTAAACTAACTAAAAATCTTAAGTTTAATTTCTTTACATTACCAGTAAAAAAAAAAGTGTTCTAAAAATTTGTTTTATTCCCCCCTTTTTCCTTTTAATTACCTTTAATAAAATTTTCTTTATACCCTTTCAAAATTTTAAATCTACTTTACCTGTCTCCTAATCCTATCTCACAGCAAAAAATAAGTATATTAGCAATTAGCCAACACCAAACCCAACACATTCTTTCATACATTAACCAAGAAAATCTCAAAATCTGTCTCCTAATCCTATCTCACAGCAAAAAATAAGTATATTAGCAATTAGCCAACACCAAACCCAACACATTCTTTCATACATTAACCAAGAAAATCTCAAAATTTAAAAAAAAAAATCTTAAATTAACAAACCAAAACCACTACAAAAAATTAGTGTTTCAAACTGAAACACTGACAGTTTCAAACTGAAACCATGACACAGAAGCACTGGTCTCCCACCCTGTGGTGCCTTCAGAGGGGCTTGATGTCCCCTGGGCCATCCATCCCACCTGTGTTTGATGTCCCCTCCCATGGACCATCCAGATGAGCCTCCAGACCTCTTTTCTCTCCAGTGGGAATTTCCACGTGGAGGCTGAGCTTTCCCCACCCAAACAGAGTTATACAAAGGCACTGCAAGACCTGAGGTCCACCCAGCAAATTCCTCCAGCACCAAGGGTTGGTTTTCACAAGGGGCTGGGCTGAAGCCTCAGAGCTGGAGCTGAGTCCAGCTGAGTCAAAGGTCCCTCCCAGCTTCCCAGCTGGATGCAGTGTACCCCAGTTTTATGGGAAAAGCATCCAGCCAGAGGCAGAGGAAGCACAGCCCAGGTTGAGTTCTCCTCACCCGTGCACAAAACAAGGCATGGGATACATGAATGGAGTCTCCTGCCCAGACCAGCCTTCTCTGCAGATCATAAATAACCCCAGGGATGCTCAGCTCAAAAATTCCTGCTGCCACATGGAAAAGCTGCTGGCTGGAAGGGCATAATGAGCTCTCCTGGCTCTGCCTGGGACAGCTGGTAAAGAGCATCTTCTGTACCCAGGTTCAGGGTGGGCTTTGGCCAACAACTGAGCGAGGTCACCCAGCACCACTGACCAACACCAGCCTCAAAGTTCTAGGGACACATCCCAAGTTTTCTGGGTCAAGTCCACTCCCAAGGCCTTGGGACAGCCTTGTGTGAGTGCAGGTCTGCTCTGCAGAGGCAATAATCCTCTTCAGCTCAAGCCAAGGCTCTGACCTTGAGTTATGCAGATTTTGAGGAGCTGCAATGTTTTCCAGAGCTTCCTGCTCTCTGCCCTCCATGTGATGGTGTCCCACACATTTCCCATGGGAACTGCTGGTCTCTCCCCCTCTATTCCCAAGGGCAATGTGAAAAAGCATCACTCAGTGCCCTGAGAAGGACAGCATGGCAAAGGCACGTGGCCCCAGGCAGAACAGGTCACCCCAGTGGGCTGTGCCTCAGTTTCCCCAGCTACCAAAAGAGGATTAGTTCACTTCCAGGATGTCATGAGGCCCAGGAACAAACGCTCCTGGGGCAGGATCAAGCCTCACAAAGGCAGCAGCTTATCTGGGCTGCTCCAAGCAGTGCCCAGGAAGAGGAGATGTGGTGGAGCATCACCTCCCCAGTTAGCCTGTGACAGGCAGGGACACCACGGGTGTGGACACGTGAGGAGCTGGCTTTCCCTGTGCCAAGGAATGACTCCAGTTGCTGAGCACTGGTTATTCCAGTCTCCCAGAGAGTTTATCCAGAGAGTAAACACAGAGAGGATTGATGGGGAGAGAGCTGATGCCACACCCGCCCTGTGAGATCTGCCACGTGCTGCTCTCCTGTCAGGGTGGGAGAAGAGGTGAAGCCCTTTCCTAGCACAGCTTCCATTTTGGGAAGGTGCTTCTGGGCTGGGATTTCTCCTGATGGAGAGATGTTTAAGGAGGATTTCACAGCAAAAATGGAGAAAACACCATAAGCATCATCCTGTTTATGGAGCCCCAACCCCACTCAAGAGCAAGGAAAGCCCCCTCAAGGGTTTTAATCCATATGTTACACCTGGGGAAACTGAGGCACGGGGATGCAGCTGGGCCAGAGGGCTCCCAGCCATTGTTCCTCTGCAAGCACTGGAGGATTTTGGGGTGCATCTTCCCTCACTTTATTGCCCAGCTCATCTCACGCACCAATATCCCCATCCACTCTCTCCTTGTACAACTGCCTTAATTACAGCTCCAGCAGAGGATCCCACCCTTCCCTCCTCACCCACTGCCCCCTCTACCTGCTCTAAGTCCAACAAGGAGCCAAACTTCTTCCATTACAGGCTTGGGATCACTTCCCACAGCACAGGGGTGACATCTGGGTTACTCTGCCCAGGCTCATATTGCAAACCCAGCGCTGCTTCCCACCTGCTCAGCCTCAAAAATATCTGAGTGACACTGATGCCAACTTCCCAAAAAACCACCTGCTCCTCTCCGTGGCTCCCAGGGCCAGGGCAGCTTTGCAGGAGCACCGTAGCTGTTGTCTGCACACGGGAAGTCCCTTCTCACCTCACTCAGAGGGTGGTGGTGGTGTGGGGAGCTGCAAACCCTCATTTGGGGGATAAAGACAGACCCAGATGGTCGGGGTAAGCATCTCATCATCCTGCTGCCAGCACACCACAGCGTTTTCCAGGTGTTTGGAGGCTCAATGTGGACACAGAGGAAGAGAAATAAACTCTCAGAAATGACCCATGGACAGGATCTGCTGACTCAATGAGCTTGTGTAACCACAAGACATAAGAGCTCCAAGAAAGGCCAAGACCTTGGCCAAAAAAAAACAACAAACCTTTGGAGGAAGGCTTAGAGAAGCCACCCACCTCTCAAGTGACTGCTGATGCATTCAGCATTTCCTTCTCCCCGCTCTCCCAACCAGGTTGGTCCGGCTCCACGGGAAGGCTTGGCCAGCTCCCTGTGTTTACATCCCTGGGAGATGCTATCAGGAGTCGAGGCTCTGCCTGTACTTGCAGGAGGTAAATCCACATTCAGTGCAAAGGGTGGGGACTTTCCTCTCTCCCAAGTTAAAGAAAACTTCAGAAGAGTTGCCTCGGTGTCTGCTCTCCTCAGTGCACAAGTGTTTGGTGACCACTTCCATGGATTTTCAGATGTGCAAGAGAGAGGTTAATCAGCCCCTCTGGCTTGTGGCAAGTGGTAGCCAAGAGAACAGAGCTGGAGATGAGATTTCTGGCAGAGGCTCCAGAGGATTTATTTTTCATGAGGTTGTTTTTGCATTATTATCTATTTATCTTAGATAGAAGTTGTTTGCTCTGCACAAGCATTTGCCATCAGGCAGGACCCACTCTTCCCATGAGGCAGGCCCCAGATTCAATGTCCTCAGCTCCAAAAGCATTCAGCCATCAGATCTCTGCTCATCTCATTTGCTGGATGGTGGCTCTTTATACCAGAGACCTTTGATGTTGTCCATCCCATGAGCTCCCCTCTCAATCCTCCCAAATTACAGATTCAGGGAATCATGGAGCGGTTTGGGATGGAAGGGACCTTAAAGACCATCTATTTCCTCCAATTTTCACCTCCTGAGAAATTTTCCCCATTTAAAAGTTGTCCCTGGCCTTATCCAGGAGCTCTGTGGATGCTCCTGCAAGGCTTTTCCCAGCCTGATCTTAAATCAATCCTGGCTTATCAATTGTGGTCTCAAACAAAAGCAATCTGTGGAACAAGTCTGAGGAAGGGACGTTGTTCAATAAAGTTGGTGTGGACTCTCTTGCTCCCCTCTTCCTGCTTTGTTTCCTAGACCCTACTTCTGAAAAAAAAAAAAAATTTAAAAATTAAAAAAAGAAAATTACCCTCAAACCCAAATTTTTTGTCCATCACTGCACCCTACAATTAAATCCATGTGTTAGAGGGAAGTGGCTGCTCCTGGTGAGGTGGGAATTGCCTTGTATTCCCAACACAGCTGCCCAGAGGGGAGTAAAATCCCTGAAACTGCTGAGTCCTGGGAGGATGCCAGTGGCAGACCACTGGAGCTGTCAGCTCCAGCTCCTGCACAGTCTCATGCCCAAGCACACCCCAGAAATGTGCCTGGGATGGATCCCACCTGCAAACTCCAAGTGCTCCTGGACAGGATGTTCCCAGCAAAACCCTAACCCAAGGGCTAGCAGAGCTCTGGGACGAGACAGTGAGTGTGTATGTGTGTGTGTGTGACTGTCTGAGCCTGCAAGGGACAGCTTGGACCCCTTCCCAGTTTGGAGCATTCCTGTCTCTTTCTGGCTGATGTTCTCCAGATGTTTTGTATTGCAGCCTCATGTGGAAACCCTCTGGCCCCAGGGCTGAATCCCGCTCAGCCCTCCACGTTACACCCGGCAGAGAGGAGGAGGAGGGGGGTTTTACATCCCTCTATCCACATCATTTATTCTATTTAAAGCATGAATCAACCCCGGGGTGCACCACAGCTGCCCTGAAAGTGCCTATTCCCATGCCTGCTCATCCTTTTGAACTCTTTTTTTCCCAAGGAAACACCACAGGTGGGATCACCCCCTCTCCACAAGCCCTGCAAAGCAGAACGATACGGATACAACCTCTGGCTTAGGAAGTCCCGAAGCAGCAAATTGCCGGAAACTGAGGGAATATAATGTGGAAAGCATTCCCCTGGCTTGGCCCTCGCCTCGCATTCCTGCAGAGCAGCTCCCCCCAGTCCCAGCCAGGGGATGGATACCAGCAGAGCTGAGCCGTGGCTCTGAGCCAGGAGGAGCTCCCGTGCCACTGTGCCTGCATGTTCCTTGTCCATATTGTCCATTTCTGGTGGATTTTGTTGAACCCAAGCACCCAGCTGGTTTCACTCCCTGCCCGTGTCACCGACGGGTGGGATGAGGTGTTGGTGCACCCCTAAGGGATAAGGGGGAATCTGGTTACCCTCCCTCAGGTCTTGGCTCTAGTTTGGTCCCTGAAGTGACATTCTAATGACATTCTAAGTGACATTCTAATGCACCATCCCCACCAGGGACATGGGTTTGGCAGCATGGATGCAGTGGGACATCCCATTCCCGTGCACCAGTCACCAATGGACACGGTGTCTCCAGCAAACTGGTTTGACTTCCCATTAGGAAACTTCCTCATCTACTGTTAATCAATATTTTAAGACACCCCTCCTTTATCATTCCTCCACACTTCATACCTCACTGAGGGTGAGAGCAATCCTGCCCTCTTCCCTCTGCAATCTTCCCATCGCTGGGGCTGCTTCCACCTGAGCCCACTTTTCCCTTTGCCACCCATGCTCTGCTCTTCCCTGCGAGCCCATCCTTGTGCCAGTGCTGGCTCCTGCCAGGACAAGGGCACTCAGCCTCAGTGAGGGTCTTTTTCCCAGAGCAGGAGGGTGCAGGCAGAGCCCAGTGGTGTTAATGGGGGGAGGGAGGGCCTGGCTGCCTGATGGGAATTCCCAACTCCTTCCTCGCCTCTCAGGAACCATCTGCATCCTCCAGCAAATGCTCCCTGCTCCAGAAGAAGGCATTTGAAAAGTTTTCCTGACTTCAGTGGTAGGAAAATCCTCATCTCCATCCTGACAGTGCTGAGCCCAGCTCCAGGCTGTTCCAAACACCCCAAACTACAGGGACAGTCCCAACCCGTGGCTCTGAGTCCCCTCAATGAAGCTTTCAGCATTGCCTGGTGATGTTCAGGTTGGTCTTTTTCCCCTGGCCCATTTTTGGGGCAGGAGCAGGAGGAAGAGGATGGACTCACATGGATTCAGGTTGTGCTATTTCATCTCCAAGCACCTGCAAGCAGGCTCCACCCCAATTTCCTTCCCAGCTTGGATGCAATCAGTGACTACCTGAATTCCCCTTTCCCATTGGGGCTGGCAGGATCCTGTGCTGCAGCCAAGCCCCTCGGAGCTTGATGAAGAGGAAGAGGAAGAGCTGCAGGGTTTTGGTTGCCACCCAGGAGCAACACCTGCTCCACTTGCTCAGCAGGGCATGGTCCTCGGGGCAGGATCACCCTGGATGGATGCAAAGGGCAAGGAGGGAGGTGGGAGGTGGGCCAGCCCCGGGCAAGCCCTGCCAAAGCATTGCTTGACTCACAAAGTCATTAATGAATCAAAGCTCCCCGGTAATTGCTGTTATGAGGAAGAGGAAGAGGAAGAGTCTGTGCTGCTCCACCCTGCTCTGCATTGGGCTGGGCAGGGGTAGAAGCAGCGTGGAAGGGGTGGAGAAGAGGTGTGAGAAAGCAGGGCTGCACCCTGAGCCACCGCAGCGGGGAGGGAGCGAGGGAGGCTCCCCATACCCCGGTCAGGGGCACAGATGGGATGGGCACACGCTGATATTTATAGGATCATAAAATCATTCATGCTGGGAAAGCACCCTGAGATCATCCAGCCCAGTGTCCTTGGCTGAGTGGGGACAGGGTCCCTCTCGGATCAGCTGGCATGGCTACCCCA
Organism: Ploceus nigricollis; assembly: GCA_013399945.1. Taxonomy (NCBI): domain Eukaryota; kingdom Metazoa; phylum Chordata; class Aves; order Passeriformes; family Ploceidae; genus Ploceus; species Ploceus nigricollis. The sequence goes on from VXBC01005838.1 coordinate 13,778, forward strand.
GAGACCTCAAGGGAAAGAAAGGAGGGGAGAAGGGGAGGCAAGAAATGGGGAGGGCAAGCAGTCAGGATGGATGAAGAAGGGGAAAAACAGAAGAGTGAGAAAGCAAAAGGGTGAAGGGGATATTTTTCCAGTGAGGGACTGTCCAGGACCTGGCAGTGCTATGCCATGGGACCAAGGAAGGGGATGGTCTGCAGGAACCCGACCTTTCCTCTGCCCACCTCTATGATGGGCTTGGCCAGGCTGGTGATGCTGAAGGTCCCCTTGACCACAAAAGAAAAGATGTGGGGGTAGCTCAGAGAATCATGGAATCATTAAGGGTAGAAAAGCCCTCTAAGATCATCACTGCCAATCCCACCCCTAACCCATGTCCCCAGGTGCCACATCCACACAGCTTTTAAATCCCTCCAGGGATGGGGATTCCACCGCTGCCCTGGGGACCTCTCAGGGCTTGACCATCTTTTCAGAGAAGAAATATTCAGAGGAGCAGGAGATCCTGACAGGCCGTGGGAGGCAGTGACAGGGCTGCTGCCACCACTCCAGCCTCCACCTACTTTCCAGGGACACTTCAGTCCCATCCCTGCACTTGTCACCCCGTTTGAATTGGGGTGACGACAGATCTGCTGTGGTACTCATAGTCCAGCACTGCCAGGGAGGAACGAGAGGAGAAAGGAGACATCTTCCACCTTCCCATGGGACAGACCCACCCTCCATCATCACCCCATCTCCTTAAGGTCCAGGCGTGCAGCCAGGCTGGATCCTGAGCTCCTTCACTCATCGAGTAGGAAAACCAGGATTTCCTCATACATACAGCAAGGTGTTGGTAGCAGGAACACATGGAGCAAGGAGAAAGTGAGCAGTTTGGTTCCCTCTGTGGCCAGGGAGGGAATCAGATGGATCCCCATGCCCCCAGTTAGCTGAATTTGGATGCCCCCACCCCAGCATGCAGGCAGGAAGGACTCTGCCCATCCAGCCTTCCTCTTCCACTGAGGGGAACTTCCTTGGCCATGTCCCCATGCAGGCAGCAGTGCTTCCCAAAGGGAAACTGAGGCAGGGAGGGTGGTGCACCACGGGAGCTGCTCTCTGTGACTGGCAGTAGGTCCTGGGCACAAGGCAATGTCCAGGAGCCCTGTGCCAGCACTGGAGTCACAGCAGACACTCTGCCTTGCCCATGTCCAGAGGGCCGTGGGGCCATTTTTGGGTGGTTTTTATTTTCTCTCATCCAGGGAAAGAGGCTGGACATGCCCCAGCTGTGTGTGCTGGCAGCCCAGAAAGCTCTGGGCTGATCCCCCAGCGTGGGCAGCAGGGGAGGGGGTGAGATTTTGCTCCTCTGCCCTGCTCAGGTGAGACCCCACCTGCAGAGCTGCCCCAGCCCTGGGATCCCCAATATCAGAAGGACCTGGAGCTGCTGGAGCCAGTCCAGAGGAGGCCACGGAGCTGCTCCAAGGCTCGATGGAGCCCCTCTGCTCTGGAGCCAGGCTGGGAGAGCTGGGGGTGCTCACCTGGAGAGGAGAAGGCTCCAGGGAGAGCTCAGAGCCCCTTCCAGAGCCTAAAGGGGCTCCAGGAGAGCTGGAGAGGGACCTGGGACAAGAGCCAGCACTTTTCTCAGCAGGAAAAGGAGGAATGGTTTCACAATGACAGAGGGCAGGGTTAGATCGATATTAGGAATAAATTCTTCCCTGTGAGGGTGGGGAGGCCCTGGCACAGGGTGCTCCGAGAAGCTGTGGCTGCCCTTGGATCCCTGCAAGTGTCCAAGGCCAGGTTAGGAACGACTCGATCTAGTGGAAATTATCCCTGACCGTGGCAGGGGGGTTGGAACAAGATGAGCTTTAAGGTCCCTTCCCACCCAAACAATTCCATGACTCCGTGGCAAGGACGGGGCTCGCAGCGCTCCCTCCCTTCCAGCTGCAGCTCCGGAGTGCCCAGGGCCGGCCCGCGTGGGAGGAACGGCAGAACTCGATTTCCGAGCGCATTTGCTTCCCAAATCCGTCCCGGCAGCTGCCGGCAGCGGCTCCCCGCGGGGCTCCGCAGCCTCTTCCCAACACCAGGACTCCCAGCCCGAGCATGCCCAGGCCAATCCCTCCCATGCCGAGCGGGGATTCCCACAGCGGGAATAAGGCTTCACCCAGTGAAAACATCCAGCGGATCGGCTTCCTGCCTCATCGCTCAGGAATCCCGAGGTCAGCGCCGGAGAGTCCTCCCACGGCAGCGCCGGGAGCACGGGATGCGCATTCCAGCGTTCGTGCTGTCACAGCACCGGGAATGCTCATCCCAGTGTCCCTGTCACTGTCACAGCGCCCGGGATGCTCATCCCGGTGTCCCTGCAGCTACAGCGCCCGGGATGTGCATCCCAGTGTCCTTCCTGTCACAGCACTCGGGATGCTCATCCCAGTGTCCATCCTGTCCCTGCTGTCACAGCGCCCGGGATGCTCATCCCAGTGTCCCTGTCACTGTCACAGCGCCCGGGATGTGCATCCCGGTGTCCCTGCTGTCACAGTGCCCGGGATGTGCATCCCAGTGTCCCTGCTGTCATAGCGCCCGGGATGCTCATCCCGGTGTCCATCCTGTCCCTGCTGTCACAGCGCCCGGGATGCTCATCCCGATGTCCCTGCTGTCGCAGGTCCCTCCGTGCAGCCTGGAGAGGGAAGGAAGGAGGGAAAAGAGGATCAGCTTCCCTTGCACGTCTGGAACATCCTCGGAGCAGCGCGTGACGCTGGCTCTGGGTGACATCCCAGCTCCAGGGTGATGTCATTTCCCCCACAAGTGATGTCGTGTCCACGGCAAAGGGACAGGGCTGGGGACAGCTGGAGGGCTGCGGGCAGCCATGAGCAGAGCGGGACACTGCCCATCCGCACACCACCCCCGGTGCCACCTCCTGTCCCCTCTGCGTCACCCCTCCTG
>VXBC01005838.1:18776-43874 GCA_013399945.1 Ploceus nigricollis
CACCCAGAAATGGGAAAAGCTGCTTTTTTGGAGTTACACTGGGCTGCTGTTCCTGCCGTGCCGGCACGTCCGTACCCTGCGCCCGCTGCTTTGGCAGGGGACCTGCGTGGGACCCTGGGGACTGGAAACCATCTGGTAAAAATGCACCTCCTGCGGTTTGGGGTTTTGGTCTTTTTTTTTGTTTGTTCAGTTCAGCCTGTCTTTGTCTTCGCCGGGGTGCACGGAGGAGAACACGCGTGGGTCTCGGTCACCCCACGAGCGGCGCCGGCTCCGTCGGATGTGCCAGCGTGTGTGTCTGGGGGCTGCTTCCCCCCTCCCGTGCACACCTTTGGCAGGAGGCTTGGATGAGATCTTGTCTTGGCACGNTGGCACGCTCCTCGCCTTTGATCTCGAGTTTCCTGCCATGGATAACGTGTTCGGCAACACGCGAGCCCGGCTCCGCAGCTGCCGGGGAGGGCGATGCGGGTGCCTCCTCCTCCTCCTCGTCCCGGTTTTCCCCAGCTGGCTCCTGCCTACAGCTCCCGGCTTTCCTTTGTTTCGGGTGCCGCCAGGACGGGCTCTCACAGCCCAAGGATGCTCTGAACGGAGCAAAGCCAAGCACAAAAAGACACCTCCCCCCCATCCCTTTGTTTCCATGCCTTTGCGGGCTCAGCTGGTTTTTACACGGCGGCTATTCATGTGCCCAGGCAGATAAACTCGAGTACTCAGACTACTCAATGTCTTTTTTTTTTTTTTTTTTTCTTTCCTTTTCTGAGTTATTTTGGGTGCTTTAGTTTGCAGGGAGCACATCCCGGCTGCTGGCTGTGCCGGAGGGATGCAGCAGCTTTCTGGGAACAGGGTGAATTTGCCAGAAGCATAACTAGAACATCTCGTGGTTGTCCTCTGGTGTCCTCCTCGCATCTCCTCGGGTGAGCAGAGCCGTAAGCTCTCAGCACCACACTGAAATCTGGGCTCACCAGCCCTTCTCCTGAGAGAGCTCTGATCCTGGTTTGCAAGACCCGCTGCCAGCAGCAGCTTTGGGGACAGAGGAAGGTGAACAAAACCCAGGCCCATGCTCAGCAGTGATGGCTGAAATCAGCCCTTTTTTAAAAAATATATCCTTGACTTTACAGAAGGCAAAATATAAGTTCTAATATTACTATCATCATTATTTTTTAGATTCCTACTGCTGTTTCATTTCCCTCAGGTGTTGGGTTTAATAGTGAAACCATCATCTGAATTCATTTGAATGGTATTTTTTTTTGCACGACAGATGTACACAAAGCACCTTAAGCGTGTCAAACAGCCCCTGAGTAAATCATGTTGTTTGCTCTATTACTTTATTCATACAGGTTCGATGCTCCAGCTGATGCATCTGGAGTGCTGTGCCATCTGGAGCAAAAATTAAATACAAATTTGGCCCCTGGCCTGGAAAAATAACAACCCCGTGCCCCACTAATAATCAGCAGTGGAAGGATAGAGCCCCTGACAGAAGAACTGCTTGGGGGCAATGTGGAAGGAACCCAAAATGCACTAATTGAGGCATTTAAAACGTATTAAAAAAGGGAAAATAAATGCTTCCAGCCCCATGTGCCAGAAGCAGGCAGGAGCAAGGATGTGATCCCATTACCAAGTCATGGGGCTGATGGTGGCAGATGACAGTCCTGATCCTGAGCAGGTGGTGGAGCTGCTGGAGGTGTGTGTGGTGGTGATTTCCCACATCTCCCAGCCTTGCTGCTGAAGGAAATCCCCTCCACAACCTCCCACAACCTCTGTTCCACCACTGCTCAGCTCAGGTTTGCTAATTTTGTCCCCGTTCACCAAGGCTGGGTTGGATGCTCCAGGTCTGCTGGCATTGCTGTTTGGTCAAAGGCTGTCTCAGATTTGGGGAGAACAAGATGTGGAGGTGGGTCAGCTCTGCTGGAACTTACTGCTTGTGCATCCCAGGCTCAGATCCAGTCGTCTCCAGGTGTGATTGGAGATAAGTGTGATGGACCAGCTGTGAAGGACACCTTGGGGTCAGCGTGCTCTGAATGTTGTGGGATCTGTTGGACCTTCAGATGAGGAATAATGTGTGCCACATGGGAAATAAGATGATGGCTACTGGTTGCTACCACTGTTCTTGGCTGGAGAGTGGTCCTAGCCCTGTCCTGGGGGAGAGGCAGGGAGAGGAGGAGGATTCCATGGCAAGGAAGCAGCAGAGCTGCTCAGGACTATGGATCTGAACCAAGCCTGGAGGCTCTACCCAAGAGGAGCCAACTTCCAGCTGCTTCCTGGACTAAATGATGTGTGGTCTTGCAAACCAGGAGGACGCCTGGCTTTGCAAGGAGGGCTTTTGTGCTTCTGGACCATCTCTCCACGCATTCCCCCTTGGGTTACCCCTCCCAGTGACCTGCTGTCACTTCCACTTGGGCTGTGTGGCAGAAGACGTGTTGTGAGTGATTCACTCACAGCCATAAAACAACACTTGGATGTGGAAAAGGTGGAGAGAGGCACAGCTGGTGCTTGTTTCCTGTTCCCACCACCTGCACCTGGAGCCTTCTGCCTTGGGATGACAGGGCTGAGACGTGGTCCTCCCCCACCTTGCCAGGCTCCTGCAAGCCCATCCTTGTGGCCATGGCAGGAGGTGCAGATCCTTCTGGTGGTCCTCAGCCTATTTGGACCGTTGGTGTGGAAGCCTGGAGGTTGTTTTTTGGGGTTGAAGCTCCCCCGGTCTCAGCAGTGGTTGGTGTGCCCAAGCTGGGTTTGTTTTTGTTCCTGCAATCATTCCCCTTAAAGCTGAGTGTTGTTGACACAAGATAAGATCGGCCGTCACAGCCATTCCTTCCCCTGTCACTGTTGCCCTGGAACCGCTCAGACTCAGGTCGGGAGTGGCCAGCCTGGAGTGCCCGTGTCCCCACCCCGAGCCGCTGACAGGGCTCTAAAGCGGCATCAGTGATGATGTGATACCGGGCTTAACCGCGAGTGAGCCCAGTCATCGCCTCAGCCCGGCGGGTGCCGCTCGCTGCCTTGAGGAATGCCAGCGATCCATGGAAAACGCGCTTCAGGAGAGGAGCCGAACCCACGTGGTTTTGCTACAGCCACGGGCAGTGGTGATTTGCTTCCTGACCTGAGGGATGGGAAAGCCTTGACATTGGCAGTGGGCTGGAGCAGGGCCTGTTCCTCCATCCCGGGATCCCCGCTGGAGATGGAGCTGCATCATTTTTGGATGCTGTTCCCTCTGGAACAGTAACACATGGAATGTGTCATTTTTCTATTTGTCTGGCATGTTTAAATTCCATCAAAGAACAAAAAATCCTGAAGGGTTCCAGCCACATGTGGGGGGCTCCTGTGTCCTGCTCACGTGTGTCCTGCTCCTGTGTCCTGCTCATGGACGGTTGCAGTGCTGAAGAGATGGCAAGAGGAGACGAGCCCGGCCCTAATGCCAATGAGTGGATGGGCAGCAGGAGCTCATGGACCAAATTAGCTGGAAGCAGCTGGCTCAGTGTAGCCGAAGGCTGTGAGGTCTCACGTTGCTCCAGTGCTGGACCTGCAGCTGGATCAGGCTGTGGAAAAAGCAGAGACATCGAGAAACAGGAGGAGCAGTGAGGGCAGGGTGGTGGGAAGCCTAGGCAGGGATGTCCTGCTTTTTCTGCTTCATCTTCAGGACTGTGAGTGTGAGGAGCGAGAAAGAATGACTTCTCCAGGCTTATTTTGGCTTTAGTTTTTTTTTTGGGTGGGTTTGCAGGACACCAAGACTGCTGAAGAACTTGGGTTCTCCTGGCTTCAAGGGGGAAAAGGATTTTTGCATGGGATAATTCTGGAGGCCCATCCCGATGTTTGAGGGACAGCATGTTAGCCAGGTCCTTCAGTGTGCTGTCTCCATGGAGGCAGGGAGATATACAAAGACAAGCTCATAATTTCCACTCTACTATGATCCATGTGGCAGCTCAACCACGAGGGTTATTGATGTGTTGGGAACCATGAAAGCCCCTGAGAATTGTCACGTAGGAATTGGGACTTCTCCAGAAAGGTGGTGGGATTGATAACCCAACTGAAGTGCACCTGCACCAACACCCACAGCATGGTCACCAACAGGAGAAGGATCTGGAAACCACTGTGCATCAGGAAAGCTGTGACATGGTTGCCAGCACAGAGTCATGTGGGATGACTCAAGCAAATGGATTGCTGCAATGGATGGGGATAACTTTCCATGATTTACCAGCAGCCCTGGCTAACTGGGAGGTCTCAGCTGACTGGAACTGAGCAGATGTGACACACAGCTACAAGAAGGGCAGGAAGGAGGATTTTGGGAACTACAGGGCTGTCAGTCAAGTGACAGGAGCAGATCACCCTGAGTGCCCTCATGCAACACCAACAGGGCAGTCAGAGGATCTGGAGCAGCCAGTGTGAGTTTGTGACATGCAGGTCCTGCCTGACCTGCCTGATCTCCTTCTGTGACTAGGTCACCTGTTTCGGCGGATGAAGGAGAGGCTGTGGGTGTGTCTTTCTGGACTTTGGCAAGGCCTTTGACATCACTTTTTCGGGGCAGGGGCTGAAGTCACCGTCCCTAGAGGGATTTAAAAGCCGTGTAGAAGTGGCACTTGGGGACATGGGTTAGTGAAGGCTTTGGCCATGCTGGGTTAGCAGTTGGACTCGATGGCCTTAGGGGGCTTTTCCAACCTAAACGATTCCATGATTCTGTGATTTTATTATCCCCTCAGAGGATTAATCCCACCACTAATGCAGCTTTTCACTCGCAAAGCGCTTTAGAGGAAGTTGTGCCAGGAGAGTGCTCGGAGAGAGAAACTGAAAGTGCTGAGCAGGAGGCAACTGCCCTCCTGATTCCAGCCTCTCCTAGCCTGTGCAGTAGGAGTGGTTTTCCCACTTCTTGGTTTATGGGAGTATTTCGGGGAAAACACAAGAGCTCCGTGACCGTGCAGCTTCCCAGGCGTGAAACCAGGGCATTTCAGCTCTCCCACTGGTCCATTGAAATCCAGGAGGAGCAGCCCGGCAGGTAAGAAAGTGGCTGGAGCCGCATTACCCATCAGAACTGGGTTGGAGGGATCAGAGTCTCCCACCCGACAACTTCAACTACAACAAATCCACCCGAGTGGATCGTGCTTCCCGCTGACCAGGGCTCTTGGATTGTAGGGATCGAGTTAAACTTCTCTCCAAGCAGAGCTTTGTTTCGAGCAGGCAAATATTTCCTCGGCGCTTTAACGACTCCCATTTTCCTATTGTTCCCTGTAAAAACCCGTCCCAGGCTGGGCTTCCCCCGAAGCAATTTCCTGGCTCTGCTCTAACTACGCTGCGGGGTTGGGGTTTTTCTTTCGCTTTTTAGTTGAGAAGTGTTGGATGACGACCCACCCGGTGTTTCGCTCTCTTGGCGTGTGAGATAAAAGATAAGGGTTTTGGAGGCTGTGGCGGTGGTGGCCATCTGAAGTGGGATGGGATTGTGTGGTGTTGAGTTGTTTGAGGGCTGAATAAATTGGGATGAGCTGGCTGGAGCCTGTCTGGTGGTGCTCTTGTGGGTTGGGTGTCTGTCAGCTGAGCCCAGCACCCCAGTCTTGCTTGGCATTCATACCAAAACACCCTCACCGTTGTGCTGAGCGTTGTTTGGGGGCGGCACTTTGAGAGTAAAAGCAGGAAGAATGGATCGTTTTCTCAGCTGTGGCTTTGCTTGAGGGATGCTGAGCTGTTGTGTGCTTCTGACCATCCTTGGGGCTTCTTCCTTGTATCTTCCTCCTCCTGAAGCATCTTCCCCATGCAGCTGCCAGTGATGCAGCAGGAGGAACAGGTTGAGGAGGTGATGGGAAAGGCCTGGGATGGGTTGCAGCCAGGGGAGAGGGATGGAGCTGCAGACAGGTCTGACATCAGGTGGTTTATTCCAGCCTTCGATGCTAAAGCTGGGAGCAGGAGTGTTGCAGGGAGTTGGGAGATGGGACTGCAATGGGGATGGTGGGTATTCTCCTAAAGCCAAGAGAGAATTTGTGCCTAAAGACTAAAAATTATATGGTCCTGCAGAAAAATGGGCTAGAGAAGAGGGATTCTGCTGCCATCCTTTCAGGCACTTCCAAAAGGAGGGGTTTTAAGACAACCTGGTGAAATTGGGACCTTGTTTATACTGAGGTTGGAACTTGAGCCTCTTTAGGTTTCTTTTTTTGAATGGAATTTAAAAGAGGAAAGAAGTAAGCACTGACAAAAGTTTAGTTTCTTTCTTAGAAAACTTCTGTTTTCTAACAAAAGTTGCTTTTCCTCTCCAAAGGATCCCCTGAATCCTTTCTGCTTCCTTTAGGTTTGATTTATCTCAGCTATTGATGTTCTGAGCTGGAACATCCAACTTAGTAGCAAACTGCTTGATATCAAACCCCAGATTGCACATTGCCTGCTTCATCTTCTGAATCAAATAATTTATTCTTCAATATTATGAATCACTCATTGTGAGGGTAGCAGCAGATCCCAGTCTGTTTTCATGAGGGTGCCATGTTATATTTTCCTTATTAACTGAGGTCCTTTCCACAGAGCTGTGTGGATGAAGGCTGCTCTGTAACTAGGCACAACTTAGGTTTTGTTGCTCAGAGATTTTTTCTCTTTTTTCTTATTATTAAAATTATGTTTTCCTAAGCCAATGCAGAACAAGTCAGGTGGTTGGGATGGATTTTTTTTTTAGCTGAAGCATCCATTTCCATAAGAGTTGGAGCCCAAAGATGAGTTGTGAAGCCCTGGCAGGTTGCTTGCCCAGCATGGGATCCTGTCTTGAGCCTACTGTGGATGGACTGATCAGGCTTGTCTTGGATACCCACATCATTCCAGACAACCCTCTGCAGCACTGGGTTGGAAATCCCCCTTTTCCACCCCAAAACCAGCCCTGATGCAGATTTCTCTGTGAGGACTCGCTGTGTGGCAGCCATCTCTGCGGGCTGCTCCATGCTTTTGTTTACATCTGGTAGAAAACTTCTTAAATTTCCTGGCCAAGGGAGTAATTCTAATCCCTTTCAATGAGATCAAGGGATTAGTGTCTCAGATGCTTATAAAATTGTGAGGATTAGCCAAGCCTCCCCCCATTCTTTCTATGCCGTGTAACGTCATCGCCGTGTTTTAAAAGGGGATCTCTGTGCTGTTACCAAGAGCTGAAGCAATTTCTGAGAGTCTCTGCGAATCCAAGCATCTAAAAACCATGTCTTCATCCTCTCCCTTGCTCCCTCTGGATTTTTGTGCAATTTTTAGGGTGTTTTTCTCTTTTCTTCCAGCATCCCTGGTACCAAACCGCAGTAGCTGTTCAAGCAGATACGTTGGGTTTGCGTGGCTTGGCTGCGTTGCGGCGCCCGTGCAGGTAAGTAGGGAGCAGAGCCCAAAGTTTTCCTTCACAGAAACTTGCAAATTCCCATCTTGAAAGGACCAGATCCCAAAAAAACGTGTTATTTCACGAGTTTGCCCCTAATTTCAAAGGATTTGGGCTTTTGTGGTCCATCCCCATAGGGGAACGGCGCTTCTGGGCCGACGGGATGCTCTCACCCCAACTGTTGGGAGCAGGACGAAACTCCACACACCCACATTCCTGCATCCTCTTAATTACAACCTGCACTTTCATTAGGACTTGCTCCCTAACCAGCTCACAGGGAGCTGACAGGGAGGAGGGTTTAGTTCAAACCCTGTTGCCTCTCCCCGCAGGGCAGTTTTTAAATGCCTTTTCTCCCGGGTCGATGGCTGCGTGGTTGCTTGACCTGTGTGAGCAAAGCGATCCCGAACTGCCGAGTGCTAGGAGCTCGGAGCCAGGAATTCCTGGCCCCGACCCAGTAGAGTTTCAGAGGCAAGCTTTTAAATATATACAAAGACAAGCTCATAATTTCCACTCTACTAATGAGGCCACGGCGTTTTCATTGAAATGTGCCAATAGGCACCGCGGTGGTATTTTAGCAGCCTTGTACTGTGAATCCAAATGTGATTTAACATGGCAGCCCCCGCAGAGCCGAGGAAAACCGGCTTCTCCCGCTGAATTTCAATGATGCTGCCCAGCAGCACCTCCCAAAAATCCCCTCAGTGGTGGGACCTCTCCTTGTGTTTCATCCCGACAAAGCTTTCCCCCTCACATTNAGCAGCACAGATGTAAATTGGGGTTTTGCTTATTTAGGGCTCAATTTATGAGGAACCTCTCTAAGAAGCAGCATCCCTGGGCAAAGGAGGGGTGTGGGCAGGCGATGTTGAAAATTTACACCTGGTTNCATCAGCAGCACAGATGTAAATTGGGTTTTTGGTTATTAAGGGCTCAATTTATGAGGAACCCCTGTAAGAAGCAGCATCCCCAGGCAAAGGAGGGGTGTGGGCAGGTGATGTTGAAAATTTACACCTGGTTGTCCATCACCTCCTGGTTACAGACCCCTGGGGTATGGGTACACCTGGATTTTAGAATCACAGAATTATGGAATGGTTTAGGTTGGAGAGGCCCTTCAAGACCATCTCATTCCACCAGCCTGCCANCCCAGTACTTGGGTCAAAACCAGGAAAGGGTGGACTGTCTGTGCAGCTCATTTTTTGGAAGTATTAGGAAAAATTGGAAACAGCAGTGACGTGGCATTGGTGTGCATTCCCAGCAGGCTGGGGTTTGGGATTGTCTGGGTTTTCCTGAAGCCTTTTTCAGGCTGTCAGGATTGTAAAATACAAACCTGGCTGGATCAAAGTGGGTTTGGGGGAGTGGCTGCTCCCTGGGATTTGTTTAGGGACTTTTTTCCCCGGTATTCAGTCACCAGCTTTTTAAACTTTTCTCCATCCAGCTACTTCTCCTTAATTTTTACCTCAAATATAAATGATGCAATTAAAAAGGGTCCACAGAGTGCATTCCTGAGGGCTGAAACCCAGGATCCAGGAGCAGACAGCAGCAGCATAAAGAGGAATTCTTCCCTCTCTGGCCTCATGCTGCTTTTCCACCACAAGGCTTTACAGCCATCTGGATCCCCTTTCAGATTATGCCCCCCCTCACAAAAATCCATAACCTAGCAACCTTATTTAGTGTCAACGAGATCATTCTGCCTTCCTGTTCCCAAATTGTGCTTGGCTCCTCCAACTGCCTTTATAGGACGGCTGCTGGCAGCTGTGATCCCATCACTGGTTCAGGGTGCTCGTCTCCAGCAGGATTTTGTAGGATTATTGATCCCTGTGTGTTGCACTGATCATTATTTTTTCCCCTCATTAAAGGAGCTTAGGAAATGGGGGAGAAACAGGTTTCAGGAAATTGTTTAATCCATCTGCTTCTCAGTATTAGAGTGCAGAGGGCAAGTTGCTCTTTGGCTCCGTGGAAAGTGATTGGTTTTGGTTCAGCCTGAAGACGACTTGATCAAAGTGGGAATTTTTTTTTCTTCCAGATGTGATATTTTGGGAGTCCCCATTGCTTCCCACAGCTCTATGTCATCACCCAGGAATTTTCAAATTCCCTGGAGTGTTTAACACCAATTTCTCTGCTCTGACCCTTCAGCTGTGTAGGCTGAGTGTTTCTCATGGAGTTTCCAATTTGTTTTCCCCAAGGAACCTGTTCATTGGGGAACGCTGTGAACGAGGAAAACCTACCACAAATGAAGGTGGGAGATTATTCCCACTTGCCTGTGCTCTCATTGCTCTTTTTGGGCTAAAATACACCCAAATTTAATAATGTGTGTCCCGCCACCATCAGCCCGTAAAGGGAAGTGGTGGCTCCTGCCTCCTCTTTTCACCTCAGGAGTACAAAGAGGGCTGGGGGCAGGAGGAGGCAGCAGCACATCCTTTCCCACCACGCTTTTGGGAGGAAGAGTGAGCTCACCAGGTCATGACGTTGGAACTGTGTGCCAGGAAAAGGGGGGGGAAAATAATTACAAATCCCCAAGGCGAAAGGGGAAAAATTCTTCAAGTGTTGTTTCATCTCTGAGCAGTGAATCGAGCTGTCCTTGGGCAGCTCGTGTGAGCCTTTCCAAGAGAGGCGCTGCCAGCTCTGCTTCAAACCCTCCTGGGAAGTGATTCCCAACTCTCTTTCCTGATGGGAGCTCAGGCAGGGCTCTCCTCCAAACTCTGCTTCCCCCTCCTCCAGACTGTATTAAATGGTGCTATTGATTTTATTTTTTTTCTATTTATTTTTGCCTGTTTTCCTGGAACTTGCAAAATCAGCCCTGAGCAAACCTCTGGTTTGCTTTTCCAACAGCGCTGGGAGAAAGAACTTGACTTTACAGTGGGTGATGGGAGCTGCAGCTGACCCATTCTGCACATTTCTCTGCCAGTGGTAGCAAAAACATTTTCCCACTTAAAGGTTCTCTTCAGTTTTAAAGTTCTGGGATTAATTGTTTCTTCAACTGTCTGGAATCAGAAGGACTTGCTGGAAATTGCAGCAGTACAGTCATGCTGCCGGATGTTGCTTTCCTTAGACTTCCCTATTTTTTTCCAATTGCTTTGTCATGGTGTCACATCACTAGCTGTGTCCCCTGCCCAGAGGCAGTGGAGAGGGTTAAGGTTTTGTGTTTGGTGTCAGCCAGCTGGGGAACACAGCCAGGAAATTTCCTGATTCCAGTTCAAAAAAAGCATCGGACCCGCTCTCAGGGAGGAGGGATCAAAGGTCCGAAGCGCTTTGTGCTTGGAGGTCAGTTTGGTTCCTTGGATGTCCAGGCACACAACAAAAACCCACCAGCACCCCCGAGCCTGCAGGCAGCCAGAATGGGTGAAACAAATGGGGTTTTGTACTGTTTGACACCCAGAAGTTCTGTCTGTTGCTGTGATGGTGCTCCATCACCCCCGCTGGATCCTGGTACAGTTCTGCTTGTGGTGTGAGGGACCTGTTGGGATGTTCCCTCTTCCCTAATCAATAACCCTGCCAAGCCTTGCACCATCCCTCACGCTCCTCCATTCCTTGCCAGGTTTGTGGAGTGAAGGATCTGGGCCAGGTTGGCTGCTCTGAGCTGGCACTGGATGTGGCATCCCCATGGTAGCATCGTAGCTCTTTGAAAATGCATCATGCCAAGAGTTTTTGTTCTTCCCCCCATGCTCAATCCTGTTGTTCCTTGGTTTTGGACAGCAAAGGCCATCACTCCTGGCTGGAGGAGCACTGAGTTTTCCCCCCACTCATGCCAGGCAAAGGTGATGCAGCTGCGTGGCATCTCTGGGGCGACGGCGATGCTGGTTTGGGGTTGGCTCTGCAGCTGCCTGTGATTTTCCCATCGCCATGCTGTGGATGCTGGCGCTGGACCAGCTCCAGAGACGGAGCTGAAGGAAATTCCTTCCAGCTGCTTGAGGTCAGGGCTTCACTTTGCTTTTGGGGTCCACGAGGGGGATTTTTTGCCTGCAAGTTAAACGAGGGCGTCTCTGGCTGCTGCTTCTTAACACCTGGAAGAATCTTTTTCTTTTAAATATTATCCCGTTAGTCATAGCCATTAAATAACCTTCCTCTTGTAGAATCATTCCATGGAAGAATACTCTGCTTTGCAACACAGCTCGGGCTGTTTCAGAAAGGTCTTGTCAGCTGCTCCCAGTTTAACTTTCAACCAGTTAATAACGCTTTTGGTTAAACCTGTCTGAAACACGTTGCGAAACGCCTTTGAAACTCGAGACGCCGTTCACGCCCGCTTGAAACCTTTCCCATCGATAAAATATTCCAGCTTGGAGTTTGGCCACGGCTTAGCATTCACTTTTTCCTGAGATTCGTGATTTCAGGCCTGCCTGTGTCTGGCTCTGCTGGGTGTTTGAAGCTCAGTGTTTCCTGGAGATGGGTTAGCTTTGCCCGCCTGGCCAGTGGGATGCCCAGACCACCAGCTCCATCTGGTTAATGGCTGAGGAGGTTCGGTCTGAGTTTGCTTTGAACCCCTGTGGAGAAAGTTGTTTGTCTTGAAAACATAAAGTAAATCCCTCTGAAAACAGGAGTTTATTTACAACAGCAGAGGCAGTAGCCACCGCTCCACCCAGCATGTGGGCTGTATTTAGGTATGAGGATGCACAGCACATGCATGGCCCCTTTATGCACTGATGTTATAAATAAATAATAATAATTTTTTTAGAAAAGAACAAGCAGCTCCTTTTAATAAGTAAAACCCCAAGAAGGAGCACACAGTTCAAATCCATGTGGCAAAGCAGCAGGAAAGCAAAAATCTGCAGCTTTCAGCCCATTGCTTAAAGTGGCATCCCTGGTGTCACCCCCTAGCTTCAGGGACCACAGCTCTGCCTCGCTCCCCTTCTCCTCCCTGCCTCAGTTTCTCTACCTATGAGAAGACAATTGCATCCTTTATTAATCCCTGAGAGATCTCCTGAGGAATGCTCTGGGTACGAGGTTGGCCCCACGTATTAAGGGCTTGCTGTGGCTCTAATGGGGATTAATTTGGGACGTGGCTTCGTGAGGTTTGCCTTTCACAGCCCAACTGTAATCAAAGCCCTGCCATGCTGGACTGACTGACCTGTGACACTCCCTTCCTTGCCTGCTCGATGGGCCATTAACCAGCACTTTGGCTTTTAATTAAAGCTGGGTTTTATCCTCCTTGGAGAAACATGGATGTGCTTGGCCCCACGTTGCTGAGTCATTGGAGGGAGTAAGGAAGGAGATGTGGAGCTCAGGTTGTTCTGCCATTTGTGGCTCTCTGCATCCCAGGACAAGGAACCATTGTTCCTTGCTATTTTTCACAGAATCATGGAATTACAGAATCATGGAGTGATTGGGGTTGGAAGGGACCTTAAAGACCATCCAGTTCTACCCCCCTGCCACGGGCAGGGACACCTTCTACTATGCCAGGTTGCTTCAATCCCCATCCAAGCTGGTCTTGAACGCTTCCAGGGATCCAGGGGCAGCCACAGCTTCTCTGGACAACCTGTGCCAGTGCCCCCTTTTCTCTGTGCAGCCTGTGTCCCCCATCCCAGGGGTTTCAGGGACCTGCTGGGGGCCATGGATGCCCCACAAGCATCATCTCCCTGCTCTGAGATGCCTTGACCATGGAGAGAGCAACAGGGAGGCTTTTGTTCTGCACCAGAAACTTTTCATCTTTCTTTATGGCTCCTTTTTTATTTCTTTTGGCTGTGCCCTTGCAAATCTGAAGCAGCTTAAAATACAGTTCCTCCCCCCTGCTCCACTTAAAAAAAAAACAACCCCAAAGCTTGGCTGCTTGAAATCATCGGATTTCACTGGAGTCTTTTAAAGTTAACAGTTTCCTGGATCCTGGGCAGGCTAACTGATTTTTCCCCTTTAACCTCCGTGTTTTTTGCTGTAACGTTTCTCAGCTGTTGCAGCAGGAGGGAGGGAGGACCAGGGCAGCTCCAATGTGGAGAAAGTTATTTCACACGGGGGTTGGATGAATCTAGTGTGGGATTCCCTGGATTTGCACCACAGGGGACAGAAGGGTTGTCCCCAGGAGGCTGAGCCCCCAAGACATGGCTGGCAGGTAGGTCACGGCTGCATTCGTGACACCCTTTTGGGGCAAAATATTAGGGAAATGGTTCCATTGGAGAGGATAGTGGGATGCTGGGGGTTGCGCTGAGCTCTCTTTCTGCTGACTGTTTATTTGCTGAGGGCTGTGATGGTTCCTACCTGTGCTCGTGGATGTGGGGACTGGTGCAAGAGCAGCACAGCTCAGGTGCATACGAGCATGAGGAATTTTTCTGGCTTGGTGGGATTTGCTGCCCCAAATGCAGCCTTGGGTGTTCCTTACCCACGGCATCTCTTAGTGGGATTGCTGAGAAGAGCATCACAAGTTAAAGGAGTTGTAAAGGAAAGAAAAGCTGCAGTCTAGTGCTGGTTGGTTTTGTTGCCTGTCAGCTCTAAGAGTTGTTTCTCCTTCCTTGCAAAAAGTCACCTGGAGCTTTCCCAGACTGAGGATGTTTCTCTCGGGTGGTTGAGGAGCTGGAGGCAGCCAGCCTTGGCCAAAGGCAGTGATTATCAGCACAAGCCCGAGGGCAAGGTGAGGCAGCGTCCTCCAGCTGAAACATCCTCATGGAGCGTGACCGAGGGGAGCCCCTGACCCGTCCCAAATCCCTGTGACCCAGCAGGACTGAAACCCAAACCCAGCCCTGCGACGCCGAGCTGCGCATTAACTCCGCCGGAGCTGGGAACAAAGGTTTGGGGGCTGGATTGGGCTTTTTAAAATCTATTTGCAAAGCAAACCAGCTCAGCTGAGCGGAACAGGCGTCGGTGGAGGAGCGTGAGCTGCTGGGTGGTTGCTGGGCTATAAAATCCCATCCCCACCAGCGCTGGCAGGGGGATGTGCCGGCTCCCCGAGCTCTCGGAGCGTTTCCACGTTGGCCAGGAGAGGTTCTGAACATGCGTGTTGGTCTCTGGAGGCTTTAATCAAATCCAGGCTTTACCAGAAATCGCCTCGAAACTTCCAGCGAGCTGAGGAAACTGAAAGCAGCTGGAGCAGGGAGGCTCCCGGGCCGGTGTTTGGGGCTGGCAGGGATGTTGCCTTCAGCAAGGGGATAGTCCCGGTGAGGCAGCCGGGATGAGAGGTGAGTCTGCTCCCCGTGGGAAGTCAGAGGAAAGTCCACAGGGTTTGGCAAAAAAGGGGCCTCAAGGGGGAAGGGAGATTTCGGAGTGAGGATGCTGCTTGAAGAGACACTCAGAGGACACTTGGATTTTGGAGCATCGCTCCCCGGCACGTGTGGGTTCAGATCCTGCGGTTTCCCCTCTGTCTTCCCACTCTGTGCAAAAGGAGGAGCTGTGCAATTACTGCGCCGTGGAAAACTCCCCGCTCCAGGGGAGGGTTTTGTTATCCCTTGGTGATTTTATTTGGGAAACAGGGCTCAGACTGCAGGTACTTTCCTTGCTTGTAAAACTTCATCGCACGTTGCTCTCCCATGGGCAGAAGGGAAAACAAGGTGTATTTTTAACTTCCTTTTCTAAGCTGGGGGCAGGGGAACTTTATGCCTGGCCAGCAACGGTTGTGATCATCTGAGGGTGAACGGTTCAGAGAATGATAGGAAGATAAGAGATAATAAATAAGAGCAATTAAAATCCTGGGGAAGAGGATTTGCTGAAATCGTTATCCCAGACAGCTGCTCGGGGTTTAATTGGGGCTCTCCAAGGGGAGGGAGGTTTTGGTCACGGGTCCCAGACGTGGGACATGACAGCAAAAATTGCTGCCTCTTCCTCTTGGCCGCCTGCTCACTGGTGTCTCGGGGCTTTCCTGGGGGGAAGGAGCCTGGGGCTGTGCTGAGGAGTAAAGCTGAAACCTGCAGAAGTGCTCTTAAACCACCAAACCTGCGTCTCAATGGGAAAACAAACAAAGCCTCCTTTACAGAGTACACAGTCTCCCCATAATTTCTCTCAGCGGCACTGCTCTGTGTCCTGGGAATGTCCTTGTCCTCTTCCTTTTCATCTTTGATGATTTTGGTGGGGGATTTCTGTGAATGAGGAGTCTTAGAAACCACTGGAGGGGAAGGGAAGGCAAACTTGCCTTGCTCCAAGGCTTCCTGGCTGCTTTCACTATTTTTACCCAGTTACTGAGGGGTTTGAGGGACGCTGGCTGCAGCTGGGGCTGCTTGGATGCAATTCCTGCCGTCCATCTCATCCAATGTTTAACTGGAAGGATGATGTGTGAGAGGAAAAGAGCTGGAGGAGAAGCTAACAGTGGGAGAAGGAAAATCCCAGCCCCAGCTGATCCAGCCCTGCTTTGTTTTCAGGGTTACCAAAATGGGAACTTGGTTTTGGGCAAGGAGGGGGGGATGAGTGAGAAGTCATCTCCAGCCCCCTCCACATCCATTCAAGGGACCACTGGTCTGCAAAGTGCATCCCTAAGGAATGTCACATCCATGTGTTTTCTCCCTGTCTCCACAGCCTACCCATGAGCTCAGACTTCCAGCATTACAGTTTCAGGATGCCGAACATCGGGTTCCAGAACCTTCCTCTCAACATATACATCGTGGTTTTCGGCACAGCCATCTTCGTCTTCATCCTCAGTTTGCTCTTCTGTTGCTACTTGATCAGGTAAGGGAATATTATAAGGGAATGTTCCCCAAGAGCTTCCCTGCTTCCATCACTAATACCTCCATCCCAAAAAGAGGATGGCAGCACCTTATTTCCTTGGCAGCACCAGTTTCCTTGACACATCTATGTCAACCTGATGTCCCACAAAGCAGTCACATTATCCACTTAAAACCAGGAGATACACATTTGCTAGTAAAGGTATGGAATTGTGGTCAGCTTCTCAGAAAACCTGGAAAGGGATGTTTCATGGTCCCTGCTTTCTGCTTAATGTTTCAACACATTTCCCTCTGTAATGAGTAACTCGTGTCCTGCGTGCCTAAGGAATGTTTAATACCTGCTCCGTTGCTTATTGAACACAAATTGCTCCTTCAGCGGCACAGTTTGGAGATTAATGATGCAGAGTTGATGTGTTAATCTGAGCAATGGGGGAGCAGGATGGCAGGGTTAAAGGTTGTTCCAGTTTGGGGCTTGTTTTAATTATTTTATGGGCCATTGGGGAGATTGTTGGGCTGCTAATTGAGAGGAGAAACTCTTCCTGATGGAGGGAAAATGAGGCAAGTGGGGAAAAGCCACAGTGCCTGAGAATCAAGGTGGTGATGGGGATGAGTTGTGATGGGTGGCTGGCTGTGATTCAACCTGTGCTTGGGAGCAGAGGTCGTCATTCTGCCAGCAATGGTAGCCAAAATTCTGCATTCCCAGAGCTCTCCTCTCCAGCTTTTCCATCCCCTTTCCTTCCCCTCTGTCTTTCCAGCTGGCCCCAACTCCTTGCGAGCTGTGCTTCCATCACATCCTTTCCTCTGTTCCTGTAAAACAGGTACCCAGTCTCTCCTTGCACCACAGCAGCCAGTCCCACCAGGTTATCTACCCAGAGGGTGTTAGAAGTATTTTATCCTGCTCTTGTAGACCAGGGAAGTGAGATTTCAATGTCAGCCTTCTAAATACTTGATATTTTACCCATTTTCAGTTCTGTATGAAGCAAAAGTTCATAAAACATGCAGATGAGCCCAAACCCAGGTTTACCAAGGGTGATTTGGACTGCTTGGACATAATATCTTAATTTTTTTTCCCACAATTATGAAAATTGTGTTTTGAATGTGTATGAAAATAGATCTGAGGTGTTCAGAGGGCTCGAGGACTTGTTTTGTTCAGGTGGAGCTCAAGTCTATATGGCTCACTTAGAAAATTGCAGAGGTGTTTGGACTTTGAGAGTATTTTCCTGGGCACTCGCTGGGTGTGTTATGCCCCAAAGAAGGAATAACAAGGAGTAATGTCTGGAAGGTCAAGCCAGAAAATCTTTAAATTTAGAAGCTGGAGGCGTGTTGTAAGAGAGAGAGGGTGAGTAACCGGTGAGAGAAGCCAGCAAGGAAGTGGCAAGTCCTCCGTCTCCTCACGTCTTTAAATCAAGACCGAGGACCTTTCTGGACGAGACGTTTTGGCTCCTGTTCCCGAGGTGCTATTTAGCAACCCATGATAGATGTGGAGTTGGATTAGGTCATCCAGTGATCCCTTTATAGCCCAAAACCCTAGAGAGACTCTACAAATGGCTCTTCAGCCCTCCTCCTTCAGCTCTTTAATTGACAGAACAGAACCAAAACAGGATCCTCCAGCCCCCATTGGGGAGGGTTTTTGCCACGCCGTGGGTTTTAGCTGTGCCAGTGTCCCAGGAGCATCCACCTCCACGGAAGCTGCTCTGTAATCTCAGCTCATCTGGGATATAAAAGTCTGAATTTTGGTGGAGTTTGGGAAGCATTGTAGGTGGACAACAGGATGAGGACCACCCACCTGCAAGGGCAGAGAGACCAACAGAAGGACAGGGTGGTCCCCTCCAGAGCTCCAGGGCTCTGCTTCCATCCGTGGGGGTTCTTTGCAGGTAACAGCAGCTCCTGGCATTCCCATAGGTGCAGCATCAACACACCCCTTCCTCTCCCTCCTTTCCCATAACTCCACATCTCCAAATATTTGGCAAACACCAGGCAAGGCTCATGACACCACCCTCAGGCCCTGGTTCTTATTTCCTGCTCTGGATCAGAGCAGCCCCTGCAGCTCTCCCCACGTCCCCAGCTGGGGAGGCATGCAGAGTGTGGAAGAGCCAATATCAGGTGTATTTACCCCAAATCACAGAGCTGATGGCA
Organism: Ploceus nigricollis; assembly: GCA_013399945.1. Lineage (NCBI taxonomy): Eukaryota > Metazoa > Chordata > Aves > Passeriformes > Ploceidae > Ploceus > Ploceus nigricollis. The sequence continues at coordinate 36,780 of VXBC01005838.1, forward strand.
TTAAATAAAAGATGTGCTGGGGAAGGAGAGGACATGGGCTGTGCTTTGCAGCTGTGTCAATACAGGCTGTGCTGCCTGCTGCAAGTGGAGGAAAAGTGACATTTTTGATTGAATTGGCTCAAAACAAGAGTCCAGTAGGAATTGCACAACAAAATCTTCATTGCCTGTGCACTGTTCAGGTGAACCTTGAGCTTTTCTGCTGCTGCAGACCACTCTGATCAGAGCTCAGGTCCCTCATGGCTGCTGCCTCTGCTCGGCAAAATTACAGATAAAAAAGGAAGAACAAGGAAATGAGATTTTGCAGGCAGCTGGTCGTGTCTGATCTCTGGTGAATAAATGAAAGTGATAAACTCGTGTTGCCTTTGGTCCCATAAAACCCAGTCCAGAAGGATGCTGAGCTGCGCACTGCCACCCTTGCTGTGGGTCAAGTCTGCAGCATCCTCTCTCAAATTGAGCTGTGCTGTGGATCATCCAGGGCTCATCCCTGCCCAGCCTGGAGCAGCTCAAAGTCTCTGGGAGGCTCAGGGTACACAGCACCTAAAAAGCCTCTTTTTTTTATAAGGTTGTTTCCTTCTGCATTCAGACCTGCCAGGATCCAACACAGTGGTTGGGTTTTGTGTTCAGAAAAAGGAATGGAGGTAGAGAAGGGTCTAGAGCACCAGGAGAAGCTGAGGGAGCTGAGAAAGGGGTTCAGCCTTGAGAAAGGAGGCTCAGGGGGGACCTTGTGGCTCTGTACAACTACTGGCAGGAGGGGACAGCCAGGGGGGTCGAGCTGTGCTCCCAGGGAACAGGGACAGGAGGAGAGGGAACAGCCTCAGGCTGGGCCAGGGGAGGGACAGGCTGGATATTGGGAAAATTTCTTAACCTGAAGGATGGCCAGGCATTGGCACAGCTGCTCAGGGCAGTGTTGGAGTCCCCATCCCTCGCGAGATTTAAAAGTAGTGTGGATGTGGCACCTGGGGACATGCATTAGTGGTGGCCTTGGCAGTGCTGGGGGACTGGATGATCTTAGAGAGCTTTTCCAACCCAAACAATTCTGTGATTCCATGAAGAGCCCAAGGAGCCTGGCTGAGCTGGGGACAGCAACACAATGATGGGATAAAAAGCCAGTGCCCAGGACCTTTCTACTCCTTCTACTATAAAGAATCTAATATGGAATCTCAGAGGTAAACCTGCAAAAATTTTTTCCTCTGCATTTTATCCCGATAGTTGTTCACTTGCTGTAGGTGATTCAGTCACCCAGAGAAGCAGGGAGCTCCCACTCCTGCGGGAAGAGATCCCAAAGCCCAGGAGAGGCAGTTGTTCCTTCAGGGAGGGTGACAGCACACAGGATCAGCAGCCAGGCACTGTGTGGTCCTTTATCTTGGTCAGACATCTGCCAGGAATTCCTCGGGAGTCGCAGCACTTGACATGAGGTGGATGGAGCTGGCTCCGACAGGGAATAGCGCCTGCCAGCATCCGGGGTCTCCTCACAACAGCTGCACCAGGCCCCACCAGAATCCATCTGGGCCAGGATCCTGGCTCAGAGAGCAAGGAGCAGCAGGCTGAGCTCGCACGCTTCAGCACCAGATGTGCTCGTGCTGCTCCCCAGAACCCCCAGGGAGGAGGTTTTTTTTGGGAAAACCTCCCTGTCTAGCTCAGCACCAGCCCAGGGCATTGTAGATCCGTGCTTCCAGCACGGAGCTGTGCAGATCCACGGCCAGCTGGTCGCTTCTTCCCCACCACTGGTCCAAGGTGCTCCAGTGGCTTTGGCTCATGGGGGCCAAACCCTTGGTGGCCACTCAGTGCTCCATACAGAGGGAGCTTCCCATGCTGCTTCCCATTCCGGGTGAGTTTTCCTTGTCTGTGGTCTCCAGCCGCCTGCCTCGCTTCTCCCCATCTGTGTTTCATAACCGCCTTCCCAGCCACCGGATCCCTGCGGATTGGGCCGGTTTCATCCTGTTCTCTCTATTGTTCCTGCATCTCTTGCTCATGTTTCTGTTCAGGGTCACTGCCTGAGGGATGAGACCCCAGTCTCCTCCTCCTTCTCTTCCTCCTCCTCCCTGCCTGCCACAGTGTTTTCCATGGTCCTGCAGGCGGGTTCCTGCCAGGCAGCATTGCTGGAGCAGGAGGGATGGCTCCCTGTGAAATTTGGGACTCAAGAGCCAACTTTCTGCATCTGTCCCTTCAGCATTAAGGTGCATTTTTACTCATCCCCCAACTTCTAAGGCCCACAACATTTTGGGGGAGGAGGTCAGACATAAGGAAATCTTTTTCCATCCCATTTTTATGACTCCCCCACTGCAGCGTGGCAGGGTTGGAAAACCCCCAGGAGCTCAGGTTGAAGCAGTCGGGGATTTCAGACAGCCCTCAGAATATTTTTGGAGAATAGAAATTCCAGGCAAGGGGGTTTCCCATCTGAAATCACTTGGGGCTGGCTGGGGAAAATATTCCTACAGCTCTCCAAGCCCCGCAGCCACACATTGACTCCGTATTGAAAGCCCTTGGCCAACTCTTCAGCCCTGGGGACTTCCCTCCTGAGTTTTCCAAGCACTTTATTAAATGCCATGTCTGGTAATGAGAGGCAATATTGGTTATTTTAATTTTAAGTGTATTTATTTTAGGAGCATAATGGGTTTCTCCAGCCAGCGGATGCCTGTAGAGCACTCTGCTGGCTCTGACTCTGGAGAGGGGAGACTGGGGAGGGAGGGGATGGAACCAGCACTTTGCTTGTGGCCTAAAATTCCTGCTGGACTTCCTACTACATCAGGTGTTCTTGGAACAGGCCCATCCCGTTCATCTCCATCCCTCAGTTTGCTCCAGGAGTGGATGTGGTTTGATTGATCTTAGAATTGAGGATAAAGCTGAGTTTGAGGAACCCAGTGTCACCCAAGCAGTGTGATGAGGGCTTTGGTGGGAAACCTCTGGGCAGGGAGTCTCCTTCCCTGTCCCTGCTGGAGTGGGAGCAGGGCTTTCCTCAGGTCTGAACCCCCATGCCTTGAAAAACGGTGCTGCATTCAGTGTTGGAGTTGTTGCCAGCAGAAGTGGTTGGAAACTGAGGGGATTTATGGCAGACTCTGATTTCCTCACCCGCTTTTTCTGGTCTTAACTCTGTGGTTGATGTCTGCTTGGAAAATCAGGGAGGTCAGAAGAAGGATAAGGGAGGAGCTGTGTGCTTTGGGATGGAGACATTGCCCTGCCAGCAACAGGGAAAGCTGGATGTTGCCTAAACATGTCATTTCCTGTGGCCATTCTCATTTCTGAAATAAAAAATGTAAAATATAACATGTTAAAGCTGGAAAGGAGGGAAGTGGAATGTTTGAGGTATTACAATAATCCTGATTTTTTTGCCTGACCTCATGTTTCTCCCTGGTTCCATTGCAGGCTCAGGCATCAGGCACACAAAGAGCTTTACGCCTACAAACAGGTGAGATGATCCTCTAAGGTTTTTTTCCCTTCCCTTCTCCCTAGTGCCAAATCCATCAGTTTTCCTTGTATTATTCCTCTCCTTGGGAGGTTTCTGGCCCTCAAAGGGCAGTTGTAACACCTAGACCAGTCTATCCCTGCTGATTTTATTGTCCCCTACCAGCTGGGCCCCTCAGGACCATCCCTCACCTGCTCATCCACAGGTCTCCCAGTTTTCCACTGAGGTCCTGAGCAGAGGGAACATCTCCAGCTCTGGAGCACCCCAACCTCTCCATCCTCACCCACTGCACAGCAGTCATGCCATCACTCCCCCAGTCACCAAACTTATATTTTGTGGGGTCTAGATCTGCTCCCAGGGTTGGATCTGGCTGCTCCAAATCCCTGAGGCCACAGGGCTTTTCCAGGGAGCAGCTCCATGGCAAGCCCAGCTCTTCCTGCACCCACCTGCACTTACCAATTAAAATAAACACAGCCCAGAGGTGGGTGTCAGGCTGCTGCTTCCACGTCCTGTTTTCTCCAGGGTTTGTGGGATTTTCTGCCTCTGACCCCTTGATCCATGCAGGAAGCTGGGTGGAGTTGGGCTGAAAGCACACAGTTGTCCTGCATTTATAGCCCCCTCCAGATGCTCAGCTTGGATGGAGGGAAAATGAAATGGTAGCCCAGGAGGGTTAAATTTGGGAGGAAACCTCCTGGATTTGGTCCTTATGGTTTTATCTTTCCCCTCCTCCTGTCCCTGCACAGGGCCCCTTGTGCTCCCTGGCTGTGCTGGGTTTACTGGGGGGTTTCCAGTTCTACTGGGACACTCAGTGGGATCCCTTTGTGGAGATTTTTCCTGGGAATGCTGATGGCAGAAGCTCTGTCCTGACCCCAGCTCTTTGCCTTGCAGGTCATACTCAAGGAGAAGGTGAAGGAGCTGAACCTCCATGAGGTGAGCGCATCCTGGGGCAACAAAAGCGCCCTCTCTCCCCTCTTCCTCACCCTGGGGAGGGGGCAAACTCTCAAATTCAACTCCATGGGAGCAGAGCATGCAGCCAGCTGGGCTTTGGAGATGGGGAAAGATCCTCTGGAAAAGTCTGGATTAAACCCTCTCCCTCCTCCTGGCTCCCTTTGGCTTTTCCTGCATCCTTATTGTTATTCATTGTGTTCTTCTTATCACAATGATAAGAACCTGTGGATAAGGAGAGGCCAAGGCAGTCTGGGCCTTGTGTAAACAGTGTCCCTGAGCAGGGACATCCCCTCTGGCCCTGCCACCATCGGTGTGTGACAATATCCAACACAGCTCTGGGCAGGGAGAGCTGAAATCCAGGATAAACACCCTCCCACAGCTCCTGCAAGAGGCAGATCCTCTCCCCCCTCCGCACCCCCTGAGGGCTCAAACACCTTCCTTTATCTCCATGGCCTTCCAGGCTTTTTGGGGTTGAGCATTTCTATTCACAGCCCATTTTTCCTGATGAACTTGAGCAGGAATCTGCTCAAATCCCGCGTCAAAGCACGGCCTGGATTTATTTATTCCACTAGAGATAACAAAAATGCCCACCCACATCCGGGCAGGAGGCTGCTCATCTGCTCAGCACCAGCTCCAGTAGTTTCTAAACCATCATTTATTTTATTTTAATCCCTTGAGCAGAGCCTATCCCACGTTTTATCCTGACCCTCCACCCCCACAGCCCCCAGGGTAAATCCCAAGGGCCCCAGGGTTGTGAGCAGTCTCTGCTGCAGGCCCCTATTTCTGATCCACTCCCTTTAAACCGACCTGCAGTGGGGTTTTTGTCGGCACACAGGCTTCAAAGCACTTCCTGGGGTGAGAAATGGGTTGGAGGAGGGATTTGGGAATGTGCCAGAGCCGGGAATGGCCTCAATAACGCTCAGCCCTCCTCCTCCTCCACCTCTGTTCCCAGCTGTCTGCAGCTCTCCCAGCTTTTGGGGAGGGCGAGGCCTCTGTGGGGAAGAGGACAGAGCTGTTCAAGCTCTTCCTTGGGATTTGGAAAAGCCTAGAAGGGTTTAGCTTAAAAATATTCCATTTTGGGCACTTGTATTTTGGCATTTGCAGTCAGTGTTTCTGGAAAGCAGAGGACGGGGTGGGAATTTTCCAACATGACGGGGCGACTGCCCGGAGCCCTGCGGAGGGAAAGCGCCCACCCAGCTCTTCCCTCCCTGGCTCTGGTTTTCCCCTTTTTCCATCATTCTGCCTCTCCCAGGCTCTGGGGGAGCTTGGGATGTGTGTTCCTCAGGGGGTGACCCCAACAGCTGCATCTGGCCCTGGTGCACTGAGAGATCCCAGGCCAGGGAGGCCGGGAAAACCACCCAGGAATATCCAAAATCCCCTGGGATATCCAAAATGAGTCAGGAGGGATTGGCTGTGAGGGTGAAGGAGGTTTTGGCTGAGAAACAGCCACCAGCTTTCCCAGCCCTAGGACTGGGATGGCAACAGTCCCATTGCCTTTTCCTCTTCCCAGGGGTGTCCCTGGAAATGCAGCTCAGTCCCAGGGACCAGGCAGCAGCGTGGATCCCTCAGCCTGTGATCCTGAAGCTTGGGCAGAAAAATTTGGGAAGCCTTTAGGGGAAATTTCATCCCTGTGAGGGTGGGGAAGTCCTGGCACAAGTTTTCCAGAGAAGCTGTGGCTGCTCCTGGATCCCTGGAAGTGTCCAAGGCCAGGTTGGACAGGACTTGGAGCACCCTGGAATTGTTGTTGCAGGTTCTTAGCTGGGTAATAGTTAGCATTGACTCTATGATTCAGAAGGCTGATCAATTGCTTTATTATGTATCTTTTAGTATATATTTTATTATACTTATATTACACTATATTACAGTAGTAAGAGCTTTCACTAACTACTAGAGAACTTGTGACTCTCTCTGTTGAGCCTCCCAGTACAGCTGTGGATCTGATAGGTCAGTGAATCTAAACACTATCACTAGAATCTAATTGAGTAATCACCTTGGGTAAACAATCTTCAGAACATATTGTACCTGGGCACAACAACGAGCAGAGATAAGAATTGTTTTGATTCTCTTCTCTGCTTCTCTCAGGAAAAATAATGAGAAATTCTGTGCCTGCTCTCTGTGGCCAGAGAGCTGCTGCCACCTGGAATAGTGGCAGGGAATTGTCCCTACCCATGGCAGGGGGTGGCCCTGGATGATCTTCAAGGTCCTTTCCAACCCAAACCATTCCATAATTCCATTATTTTAGCCATCTTGTAGTTTTTATCTGCAAATGTTGCTCCCTGAGCACTGACATTCCCTGTGCATCCCACACCCTGCAGATCTGTGCCGTGTGCCTGGAGGAGTTCAAGCCCAAGGACGAGCTGGGGATCTGTCCCTGCAAACATGCCTTCCACAGGAAGTAAGTGTGGGCTCATCCCACCCCATCCCGGGGCGGGAGGGGCAGGAAAAGCCCCTCTTGGATCAACTGGGGCACGTGGAGCAGCTGCAAAACTCATTCACAGTCTGGGGATCTGGGTTTAACCTGTAGGGTGCCCCGTGCTGAGTCAGGAGTTGGCCTTGGTGATCCTCATGGATCCCTTCCAACCCAGTCTATAATTCCATGAAAAATGGAAATATATATATTTTATATAGGCATGGTTTATATAAAGCAAACCCACTAAAATTTATGTTACTAAATAATATTAATATGAATATTATTAATATTAATAGTAATACTTTATATAACAATACTATATTCTATATGCTAA
>VXBC01005838.1:46373-63771 GCA_013399945.1 Ploceus nigricollis
TATTTAATTGCTATTTGAAAATTCTAAAAATGCGTCTTTTTTGCTAATCCCCCTCTTCTTAAGGAAAAACCAGGAAAAAAAAAAAAAAAAAACAACCAAGAGTTTGCATGTGATTTGACTTGAAATGTAAATAAAAGCAGGTTTTGGAAGCGGGGGTGTGTTTGCAGGGGGTCTGTCCCCCCTCCCTTGTTCCCTGTCACCCTGGGGGTGTCCCCAGCAGGGAGGGACCACAAGCCTGGAAGAGGGGCGGGTTTGGGGTTGAGGTCACGTTGTCCATGTCCCCTTGCCCCAGCAGCAACCCTGTCCCAGAGCAGAGCCGATGGGGACAGCATCCCCTGGGGACAGGCTGGCTGCAGAGCACCCCAGAAGCCCCAGCTAAGAGGGATTTTGCAGGATCCAGGTGCGGGGGAGCTTCCGTGCTTAGGGAGAGGCTGTTCCTCCAACCAACCTTCCCAGCCCAAATCCCGGCCCGAGCCCCCGATGCCGACCTCCCGCAGGGTTGGGTTCAGCTCCCAGCTCCGCTATGGGACCTCCTGGGGTGCAGCTCCAGCCCCGTCTCCTGCTCACTTTGTTCCACTCCTCCTCTTCCTCAAGGCTTGACCAGGCCGGTGAAAAAGCCCCCTTGGGTTGTGCCCATGGGGGTGGCTGAGCTGGGGTCACCCCAGGTTGGGATCCCTGCAGGCCCCGGGACTCCCACGTGTCCCGCTGTCCCCCATCCCTGCCTGCGGGGCTGCTGCCCTCTAGTGCCGGATCCCACCTGGACATCACCCATGGAATCCTTCGAACTTTAAAACCCATCCCATTTCACCCCCTGCCGTGGTCAAGAACAGCTTCCACTAGCCCAGGTGGCTCCAAGCCCTGTCCCGCCTGGCCTTGGACACTCCCAGGGATCCAGGGGCAGCCACAGCTTCTCTGGGAAATCCATTCCAGGGCCTCCCCACCCTCACAGGGCAGAATTCCTTCCCACTACCCCATCTCTCCCTGCCCTCTGGCAGTGGGAAGCCATTCCCTCAAAGTTCTGTTCACCTTCTCCAGAAGGATCCACAGGGACTGTGGTGCCCTTACAGCCATTTCTGGGATGACGAGCTCGCTGGGTGACTTCCCACTGCTGGGACAAAGTCTGGATCTCCCACCGAGCTGCACAGAACAGTTATTTTTGGTGCTTCCACCCCACAGCTCCTGCTCTGGATTGATGCTGTACCCTCCTCACCAATCCCATTCATATCAATGATCAGTAATTCAGTTTTTCATCAAAGCCAAAACTGCTGTAATTTCCCCAGAATAATTAATGCTCTTTAAAAAAACTTTTTCCCCTCCTTCAAAATGTTTTGAAATACAACTGATTCCCAGAACCTGAAACATGCAGGGAGGGAGAAACAATCAAGGATTGCCCACAATAATTTTCAAGAAGGTAAAAACCAAGTGAGGTCAACCCCGATTTCCCCAGCACATTCCTGCTCGTTCCCACCAACGTGCATCCCACTGCACTGGAGCTCCAAGAACGAGACATAAAGCAAACAAAGGGTTTAGAGCATATAAAAAATAACTGTAATATTTTACACAAGAAGAAAAAAAATCAAGCAGTTTACAAAAAAGGAACAGACAATAAGCCAGGAACTTTGGTGCTGGGATCAGACCGTGCTGGAGCTACTCCAAAACACAGAGAAAAAGGAGTTACACACGCTCATGTACGGAGTGAGGAAGTGAAAACTTGCAGGATGCTGAGCCCAGGGACTGCAGTGCCTCGGGGCAGGGACTGGGGTGGATCCGGCTCTGGGATTGCTGCTGGGAATTCCCAGCCCTGCAGAGATTTCCCAGCTCTCCACAGCAGAACCATGGCAAGGTGGCTGCTGTTCCCAAGGCTGCCGTGCTTCACAAAAGCCAGGCTTTTTCCTGGGTATCTCAAGGATTCCCACAGCCTCCCCAGCCCAGCCCATCACTGACCTGTTACATCAAGGAGCCACACAGGTCCCAGGCACACAGATATTCCAAAAAGCCAAAGTTTCAGTGCCTTTTCCATGAGTTTTGGCCGTGAGGGTGGGTGAAAGGCCAGCCAGGTACAAGTGTGTTAAATTTTAGGTGGTACAGCAGGAGCTGAGTCTAGAAACCCTTCAGTCAGCACTCTGGAAATGGAGATGTTTTTAATGGAGAGTTTGGGAATCTTTGTGTGATTTCACAAGGAGTGAAGAACAAATGAGAACTTGAATTCAGCTGATCCCAAACAGGCTGCCCAGAGAAGCTGTGGCTGCCCCTGGCTCCCTGGAAGTGTCCAAGGCCAGGCTGGACAGGGACTGGAGCACCCTGGGTTAGTAGGAAGTGTTCCTGCCCATGGCAGGGTGGAATGAGAGGGGCTTTGAGGTCACTTCCCACCCAAACCATTCCCTGAGCTGTATGATCCTGCTCCAGCCCTCACCTATCCAGTACCACCTTGCAGAACACAGAGCAGGACACAATAGGAACTTGTGTAGGCTGCAGGAAAAACAAACATTTTCCTCCCCAGCCAGCATAGATCACCTTCCACATAAGTCCTGTGTTCTTTTCCCTGATTTACTGTGATCAAATCCCTGGCTGTGTCCAGAATCCCAGCTCACAGTCAGCTGAGGTTTAGAGACAAACACATCTACCCAGCAAAGCAATCACCCTCTGAATCTGTAGTTTCCTCCCTTTTCAAAGGGAGCTGCCACACAAGGAACCCACCTTGGAGTGCTCAGATCTCAGGATACAGCAATGGGCAGAGCTGGGCAGGACTCACAGGGCAGGGAAGGGCTCGGGTGTCTGTCCAGCACTTCCAGCCAGGCTCACAAGGGGATCAGAGAGCTGGAAATTGGTTTCTCTGGGAAGAAACCAGGACTGGAAGGGTGTGTTGGGGTCAGGGTGATGGTCATTCTGATATCCTGGGATAAACCCTGACACCATGACCTGATCTGAAGGATGTGAAGAGCTTTCCCTGTGCTCCATGGAGCTCCTTGCTGGGAAGCCAGAGCACTTCCAAAGCTTTGTCTCCATGAGGGAAGGTGCAGATACCTTGTTGCTTTCAGAGAGCATTTATTGAGTGTGCAGGATCCATTCTAACCCCCCATGCCCAGGGTGCAACTTCCACAGGGGCTCCACACTGCAGTATCCTGCTCACAGGCTGTGTGGTAGCATGCACAGGGAAAAGAGGGAGCACAGCATGCATGGAAAGGAGAGAATTCCCCCAAAATGACAGGAGTGCAGCCATTAAAAATGTAACATGGAATATTACAGAGATCCAAGTGTGACTGAAGGAAGTGTCTCTTTGGTGGAGTTTGGTAACAGAGAGAAAACCCCAGACAAACAAACAACGAATATCCCTGTTCCATCCTCAAATTTAGATCTCAAGGCTGGAGGCTGACTGACACCCCTGGCACCATCCCAAAGGGTGCTGAGGACTGTGCAGGAGTGCTGGAGGCCGAAATGGGACTCACCCTGAGGCACAGACCCCTGCTGTGCTGTACCTTCCATCCCTAGGACAGAGACAAGGACATGTGGAACAGGAAAAATAAAGCCTGGCTGACAGCACAGCCATGTCCAGTGTGGATCCAGTGGACCACATGGAGTTAGTGACACACACCAGGACTGTGCTGATGCTCTTCCCCTTTCCCAGACCATTTTCCAGCACATGGAGAACCTCTGATTGTGAACACAGAACTGACCTGGGCACTTGGCACTCCAAGGGATCCCAATGGAAGGAGCACAGTGCCCCTGCTCTGCTTTGTCACCATCATTAAACATGGAGTAAAACTAAAAATATTGCCCTAAAAAGGGCAATTCCATGTGACTGAAATGCCCCACTGACCTTCCCATACACCCCCATGTCCAGCCAGTGTATTCCAGTCACATCCTTTGGAACAAACCTGCGCTGTAATCCCAGATGGATTTCAACTCTTCCATCCCCACAGGCCACCACAGTGGAACAGTCTCAGTGGGGGCTGTGACACGAAACACAGGCTCAGTGACCCCTAAACCACGGGCTCAGTGGCCCAGGGAGTGCCCTGAATCCATAGGTCCAACAGAGATCCTGCATGGAGTCAGGCTGAGTCCAGGAGTCCCAGGAGAGCACCGACTGCGCCGAAGTAACCCTGAGGAGCAGATGGGGACATCCAGTGAAAATCCAGGGGCACACACCTGACACAGGAACAGCAATGCCCAGGGAATCAGGGAATGGCTGGGGTTGGAAAGGACCTTAAAGATATCCAGTGCCATCCCCTGCCATGGGCAGGGACACCTTCCACTAGCCCAGGTGGCTCCAAGCCCTGTCCAACCTGGTCTTGGACACTTCCAGGGATCCAGGGGCAGCCACAGGTTCTCTGGGAAATCCATTCCAGGGCCTCATTACCCTCACAGGGAACAATTCCTTCCCAATATTCCATCAAACCCTGCCCTCTGGCAGTGGGAAGCCATTCTCCCTTGTCCTGTCACTCCAGGCCCTTGCCCAAGTCCCTCTCCAGCTCTCCTGGAGCTCCTTTAGGCACTGGAAAGTCCCCCTGGAGCCATCCTTTCTCCAGGCTATTACACACACAGTGTAGTTTTAACAACATCTAAAGGAGAGGGGAAAGATACAACTACAGGGAGGAAGAGAGGAGACAGAGAGAAGAGAGAGAGGAGAGAGAGAGGAGAAAGAGAGGAGAGAGAGAGGAGAGAGAGAGGAAGCAAAGGTGTGGGTATAGCAGCAAAGCCCTGAGCTCCTCCTGTACTGCACCCAACAGCTCCACGTGGCTGTTCCAGAGCGCTCCAAGGATTTGTATTTTGCCATGAGACAAATTTTAAAAAGGAATTTCACCTCATGCTCCAAGAAAAGTGCTTTTAACTGTCCCTTTGACCAGTAGTCCAGGGCATAGGCCAGGAGCCTCATGGAGATGGTGTTGATCCGAAGGAAGTTGCCCACGAATACCACACGGTTGATGTTCTGCAAGTGTTAAGGGAAAAAAAAAGGATTATTAAGGCTAAATTATATTTTCTGCTTGCAATGATAAAAACCCCATGTGGAAAAGGGTCTGGAGCACCAGGAGCAGCTGCAGGTGCTCAGCCTGGAGAAAAGGAGGCTCAGGGGGGACCTTGTGGCTCTGCACAAGTCCCTGACAGGAGGGGACAGCCGGGGGGGTCGGGCTCTGCTCCCAGGGAGCAGGGACAGGAGGAGAGGGAACAGCCTCAAGTTGTGCCAGGGGAGGTTTAGACTGGATATCTGGGAAAATTTCTTCTTGGAAAGGGTTGTCCAGCCCTAGCACAGTTGCCCAGGGTGAATCCCCATCCCTGGAGGGATTTAGAAGCCATGTGGATGTGGCATTTTGGGACATAGTGGTGGCCTTGGCAGTGCTGGGGGAATGGTTGGACTGGANCACAGTGTAGTTTTAACAACATCTAAAGGAGAGGGGAAAGACACAACTACAGGGAGGAAGAGAGAGAGAGGAGAGAGAAGAGAGAGGANCACCAACCTAAATGGCTCTGAAATTCTGTGAATTAAGTTCCTGCTGAAAGTGTCTGGCAGAATGTGCAGAACACCACACACAATTCCATCAGAAAGAAGGACCAGGCCATTTTAAGCCACCCTCCTCCTCAGACTCTCCCAGAAATTCCCAGGCCAAACTACAGCCTTTCTAACTCAGGAATGAATTTGGATAGGATAGCTGATTTTCCTACAAAATCCTTATACTGCCTGGGAACACTGATCATCAAGTGTCACCTCCCCCCCTCTTCTCCCAGCTCTGGCCTTTGATTCATCATGAAATAGTTGAGTGACTCTACTGTTAAACTGGTGGGGGGGGGAACTAATTAGGAGCCCATAACCAACACAATTTTTTAAGAAAGAAAAAGACCAACGAAGTAGTGATTATTTTGGATTTAAATCAGACCTCCAGCCTTACTTTTCCATCCCAAAATAGTTCTGATCCAAGCTCTGAAGCTTTCTTGTTCTCCAACACGAAAATAATTCAGTTCCTCCTCTTTCTGAGGAATCAGATCGAGTCTCACCTGCTCCTGCACTCACATCCTTCTGTGGATTTTCCTTCCCTCTCCACATTGATTAACACTTCCCCTGAACTATTCAGGATCCTCTTTTCATTCAGCTGAGCTCCAGAGCAAGGAATTAGCAGATATATTTATAAGCAAGGCTGTTCAGGACATGTCTTGCCTTATTTTGGCTGCAGAGCCAGAGGAGTCAGGAGGATGCTGGATTCCATCAGCCCATCCCGTGGAAGCAGGCTCAGGATGGAGTGCAGAGCATGTCTCTGCTCTTTCATAGCCCTGTACAATGCTGCTTGACATGAATGCAACAAGGCAGCACTGTAAAGAAGCTGAAAGCACAAAGATGCAGCAACGGCCGTGGCAGTGGTGGGGCTTGGCCAAGAAATCCAGAGCAACTCATAAAAACAGCACAGGAGAAGATATCCAGCCTCTACACCCTCTATCCCTCCTTTCCTCCTCTCCCACTGCTTCCCAGAGCTGTTCCCAAAGAGAGGCACATTCCCCAAGCAGGCAGCAGCACACAGGTGATGTTTCAGGCAGGGAGCAAGGGAAGAGATTCCCAAAATACCTCGTTAAGGGCACACATCCGTGCTATGGAGCCAATGTTGTTGGTGATGGTGATTAAAGTGGCCTTGGCCAGGTCCTCCTTGCTGACAGATTCCCTCTTCTCCTTGCTCATCATGTTTCCAAAGCTGTAAAGACAGTTTTGGGGTTAAAGGCCCCATCAGAATTCCAGGAGAAAATGGGAACTGCTAATTTAACCGAAGTGATTCATCTTGAAGGACTGATTTCTAACTTCAAAAAGCACTGCTATCCATAACTTAGATCTCTTAGGAATGGTTGCTCTCCAAAGGCACCTAAACCCAGTTTTTCATCCCTGCAGCATCTCCAGGGGAAACAAAACCAAAATGAGACCCAGGCAGGGCATTACCTGGATGCCACAGCCCAGCCTGGCAGCCCGAAGCGCTCGTAGTCTCCTCCGTAGATGTCCCTCACCAGTTTGTCCACCTTGGTGCTGTCCCCGTGGGATGCCATCTCCAGGGCCTCCTCGAACGTGGAGCAGCCCGTCAGAAGGCAGCAGAGGCCAAAGAAGGTTCCCCCTCCAAGGCTGCAAGTAAAGCAAAATGAAAATGAAAGCTCGGATTGTTCAGCTCTGCATCCCAGTCAGCTCAGGTCACCCCATTCCTGACCTCTTTTTTTAGGGAAAACCATCTTGGAAAGGCAGCATTTTCCTTAAAGTCTGTTCCTCTCACATGACCTGTAAGGAATCCCTCACAGCCTCCTGCACAGGCCATGCTGTGAAATGAGACCTCGATTTTTTTATGTTACACTGTCCACTTTCTTCCCAGCATCCAGAAATATTAATCTTCAAATAAATGTTAGTTCTGAGGGATAACTGGAGTTATCAGGGCAGAGATATCCAAAAGCTGGGGGGAAAACCCTGTCTTGTTCACTTTACAGCACATAGATGATACTAATAATGTCTAGTAAGAGTAAGAACTGTACAGAGGGAATTTAAAATTATTATCATTATCATTATTATTACTACTATTACCTTTCAGGGAATCCAGGAAAGCTTAAAGCCACAGAACTCTATGGCTGTGCCAGGACACAAAAGCCACATCTTTAAGATGGGCAGCAAATGGGGAATGACTGCTATTCCATTATCCCTTCCACCAAAATCTAGCAACTTTTGGAAGTCAGGATGGAAATCTTGACTTCTTGGATCAAAGCTAAGAGTTGTTAAGAATCCCAAACTACATAAAATCTCATAAAAAAATAAATAAAGCCCTTAAATTCCTGCAGCAGAGCAACTGTAAAACCAGCTTTGATGGAGACTGGCTGCAGTAAAGACACCAAACCATGAAATCCAGATCCTCTTTTCCAGGAGGGATCTTTTTTGGCAGGGAGTAACTACAGTAAGAGCAGGAGCTTGGTCATTCCCCTCACCACCTTTAGCGCAGCTTGTCCCTGAAAATGCCATTTACAAAGCAGGAATGTGCTCCAGACCCTAAAATCAAAGTCCCTTTACCCTCCAGCACTCACCTGGTGCCTGTTACCCGTTTATAGTTGTCTTTGGAATAGACAGCCAAAATGCTGACCCCTGAGCCAATGTTCACCAGGAGGAGAGGATAAGGATTCTCCAGGTTGAATGGAAGCTTCTGGCACCTCTCAGCATCCGTGGGGCTCTCAAAATAGTAACACTCTGAGTGTCCATTGAAGCCCACGGAGTCGATGTACAGCACTCCTTTAACGAGGCAATCCAGCTCATCGAGCTTACAAAGCTCAAGGTCACCCATCTGGTGGGAAGGAAAAAAGAGGAATATTGAAGATTAGCCAGGGATTTGAAGCATTTATGCTCAGGGCTGGAAAAATGCATTCACTGCCAGCTCAATCCAGCTATGTCCCTGCTCCCTGCAGAGGCTGAGGGAGAACGGATCACAGGAGAGCACAGGGACTCCTAAGTACAGCAGCCCTCAGGTGAGGAACAGGGGAAAACAATCTGGATCCACAGATGGACACTGAGAGAATTCCAGCAATCCCCACAGCCCTGTTTAGGCCCTGATGCTGAGGCACTGGTGTGAAAAGCCAAGAAAAATGAGGGGGGACTTGCATTGTTTGATCAAAATATCCCACAAAACCCATCCAAAGGAACATTAAAAAAAGCGAGGAAGTTATAAAATCATTTTCCCCTCATGTCACTGCCGTAACCACACAAAATTGGATATTAGGAAAACTTAACAGAAATGGTTGTGTTGCCCGGGATAGTGGCAGAATCCACATCCCTGGAGGGATTTAGAAGCCATGTGGATGTGGCACTTGGGGACGTGGGTCAGTGGTGGCCTTGGCAGTGCTGGGGCAATGGTTGGATTGGATGATCTTAGAGGGCTTTTCACCCTTAATGATTCTCTAAAATCCTCTTTATTTGCATTTTTCCAAGCCCTGACTAAAAAAATATTTATCACACATTTTTCACCTTGAACAAGGATCCCACTTAGAATGAAGCCACATGATGATGTCCAACCCCAACTATGAACTTCCTGACAGTTACATCTACCACCAAATATGCCTGAACCTCAACCAGCTCATTCACACAGGTGTTAGAAATGAAACCAGGCGAGCAAAGGAAGAAAATAAAGCAAGAGAATGACAGCAATGAGTAAAAAAAAAACCAAAAAGACTGAGATTAGCATAAGAAGAGATTAAAAATAGAGAGGAAGATGTGTAAGAAAGATCATTAGTGAACAATTTTAGAGTTACATTCAGGGCAGGAAGTGTTTAAATTTGGAGATGCCAACTTGACTCCACATGCCAAGTTTAACTGGAGTTAGGAACAGCATCAAAACAAAGATTTAGAGAAGTTTTAGAGCGTGCAGAGAAAAGTTTCTAGTTTTAAGCTTTCAAAGAAACGTCACTACCAGATCCTAATGGTATAGAAGCCAAAAATGCCTACTGTGCGAAAGTCCTGCTCAAATTTGTACGCTCCACCTCCCGTGGCACACAGGGTAGTATGGAGGCTCGAGAAGTGCTTTTCGCTTCCCATTTGGATAAAAGCAGGCATGTCATGAGTAGGAAAGCGTATAAAGTGCAGATTGCCTTTACGTCCACACAGGGTAAGGTCCTTGAGCTCAAGGTGCACATCCCGAATGCCTGTGGAGCCATAGGCTATGTTTGATGTCAGGTATTTGCGGATGCTTTTGAGGTTTTCCACTTCTTCCTCTTCCTCTTCGGCCGTGATGTCCTTGGGTTCAAAATAAACCAGTTTGACCAAGGTCCCTCCGATGTCCAAGCCAAACCAGGGGAAGACTGGAGAGAGAAGACAAGAGAAAATGAGACAGGGTATGGCACAGCCATAGCACGAGCACCTTTGAACTTGATGGTCTTTAAGGTCCCTTCCCACCCAAACCATCTTGTGAGTCTACTGAAAACAGTTTTCATTTAATTAATTAAGTAATTAATGCAGTTCTCTAAGGACCCATGTGGTCTCTCCATTTTCAGGAATCCTGTCTTTGACAAGAGACTCCTCCAACCTGAGCACAGCTCCTGCTCAGGGACCCCTCATGTTCAGGAGCTCTGAATATTTGCTGTACAACACTCAAACACTGACATCCCTCCCCACAGGTCTGACAGCTTCCATAGCCCTGCCAGATTCTGTTGCAGGTTTAATCCCCAGCTATTCCTTTTCCCAAATTCTGAACCAGAGCCAGAGCCACAGATAACACCAGTGCTTTTACATCAAAGGGATGTACAAACGTTCCCTAATTACAACACAGAGCTGAGGTAGACAAGTAATCTAAGATGCCGCAGGGAGACAAAAACAAATGTCTAATTGGATTATTTTATTAGTCAAATTCCCCCATGGTACAAAATATGCATCAGTGTCAGGCCCAGCAACATTTACAGCTGTGTTAGATAATGAGCTTCTTGGAAAAGATCAAGAGAAACCCCCTGATCTGATGGAATCTGCGATTAGAGCTGGGAACTGGAACAGATTAATATCACTATTAATGAGCTAAAGGAGAGGCTGGAGCTAATGAGATGCACAGGATCCAGAGCAAAGGGAAAAATGTAGCCACATGTTAGGGCTTATGGGAGCAGGATTCAATCCTTATGGTAGCTTCCAGAAGGAAAAAAGGAACTTCCAGAAAATAAACCTGAATAATGGAATCACAAATGTTGGAAAAGACCGCCACAATCCCAACCATTAACCCAGCACTGCCAAGGCCACCACTGATCCACGTCACCAAGTGCCACATCCACAGGGCTGTTAAATCCCTCCAAGGATGGGACTCCACCACTGCCCCAGGCAGCCTGTTCCAATGCTTGACCACTTTTTTGGGGTGGAAACTTTCCCAGATAGCCAATCTAAACCTCCCCTGGCACAGCTTGAGGCCGTTCCCTCTCCTCTTGTCCCTGTTCCCTGGGAGAAGAGCCCGACACCCCCTGTCAGGGACTTGTGCAGAGCCAGAAGGGCCCCCCTGAGCCGCCTTTTCTCCAGGCTGAGCCCCTTTCCAGCTCCCTCAGCTGCTCCTGGGGCTCCAGCTCCTTCCCCAGCTCTGTTCCCTTCTCTGGACACGTTCCAGCATAGATGTTACCAACATTCCTTTGGAAAACAGGATCTTGGGTTTTAGTAAAATTCCTTATCTGCAAACAGATAAGGGTGGAACATGGAGAAGCCCTCATTCCTCTCCCTTTGGAGCAAGAATCCCTTGTGCCAGGCTCCTCAGAGAACAATCTCTGCACAGGCAGCAGCCTGACAAATTGGAGGACACATTCTCTCCTAGGCAGATTCATCTGGTTGCTGTACAGGCCCTTCCAAAGCTTTCCAGCTCCCAGGAGCTGCTGGCACCAGCAGCTCCCCACAGTATTTTTAATCCACCAAGTTATTTTTATGTATTTCCATAGAGGCCACCCCCAGCCATCACCAAAGGAAATCTTGAAAGAAGATGCAAGCTCTATTTTCGGAGACACATCCAAACCCCAATCACTCTCCATTTTGGAGGCATTTAATTCAAACAAGAAGAGACACAAAAATAACTTTTCATGAATGAGAGGGAAAGGAATCTGAATGGCAGCACAACAGAGGGAGGGAGCAGGAGCAATCCAAGGACTTTTACAGGCAGATAGTGGTAAGACAAAGGGGAAAGATTTTAAACTAAAAGGAGACATTTACATATTAGGAAGAAATTCTTCCCTGTGAGGGTGGTGAGGCCCTGGCACAGACTGCCCAGAGAAGCTGCCCCTGGATCCCTGCAACTGTCCAAGGCCAGGCTGGATGGGGCTTGGAGCAACCTCAGATAGTGGGAGGTGTTCCTGTATCCAAGACAGGGGGACTGGAAGCAGATGGTCTTTAAGGTCCCTTGCCACCCAAACCATTCCATGATTCTATGATTTCTGGAATGTATTTGTTCCTGGCAGAACATGCCATTTGATTTCTGCATTCTGAAGTCCACTGGGTTTTTTTTTTTAAGCATCCCCACCATTGCACTTAGACAACAATCTTCCCTCACACTCCCTCTGCCAGGCTACACAGGGGTAAAAATGGGGAGAGAGCAGAGGCTGGGGACTCGGAGATGGCCTCACTGATGTGCAGCAGGAAAGCCAAACATCCAAAACCACCGTGCTCTGAAGCCACATGCCTGAAAATGCCACAAGGGCTGCTCCATCACAGGCTAACAGGCTCCCACTTCCCAGCACTCAGCTGGTAGCACACGCACAGCTTCAGTAAAATAACATATTTGTTTTGAAGTTGGTAGTGAAGCTCACAAACTCCTACACTCAGCGACACAAACCTTCCAGATTTCAGGGCAAACACCAACTGGGTCCATCAGTTTAGGCAGCTTTCCTGGTCACAAAAAACAGAGCAGCTCCTTGGAAATTTCATCCCAAACCCAGTACCATCAAGATCTTCAATTTTTTATTATATATAAATTTAGTTTTTATTTGGGCAGAACATTAGGCATGGAGTTAAACCACACCAGTTATCTGTGTTACCAGGAAGAGGAAAACAGGAATGATGCCACCAGAGCTGGGAGTAACTGCAGCCAGGCTGGGCTCAGGGGTCACTATCTCCACTCAGCACTGACCCTAAAAAGAAAATCCCCTTGAGGTGGGACACAACTTCCGACCAGAGCTGGCTCACACCTCCCCGTGGCACCAGCTGGAAAAGCTCCACACAGAGCAGCTGGTGTTCTCCATCTGCCAGCAGCTCAGCTGTACCTTCCCTAAGTCACCAGGGATAAATTCAGAAAGACAGACTATTAAGGTAATTATCTTACCCCAAATGATTGTTAATTATGGAGCCCTCATTATATACATCCCAGCCACAGGTTAAGAATCCAAGGAAGAAGCATGTGAGCTCAAAATTAAGTACTTCTTTCCCAGGTTGTGAAGGATTCCCTATGCAGTAACACCTGTTGGACAACTCAATCCATTACAGGGACAAAACTTCCCTATAAACCATTTTTGTAGGAAAGGGGAATGGCACACAAACAAGAGGAGGAAATTATTCCAAGGACATGAAGAACTGGGGATTTTTTCCTGAGACTTACAGGAACATGCAGGACAGTGACAGCTCTTCCATGTCTGAGAACTAGAGAAATCCAAGGGAGGGAGGAGGAAGCTCTCCTGGATCAATGCCATCACCATCTGCCACCAAGATTTCTCCTGAAACACTGATTTTTTTTTTCTCAGCAGATGAAAGCCATCCAGAGATCTCTCCCTTTTAAGCCTCTGAAGCAATTTTTCCAAGAGAGCTGCCACAGATCTTCAGGAGCAGCAGGAGAACTGCTGGCATCCAGGAGCCCTCTGGGCATCCCTGAGGCTGATTTTGCTCAGTCAGAAGGTTCTGCTGGAATAACCAGACATCAGCAGGAGATGCAAACACTGCCTCTCATCACCTCCTCCCTGCTGCTATTTGGAGTTCTCTGTGAGGGAAGAGCCTTGCAGGTCTCCTTTCCAAGCGCTCACCAGCTGCAGAACAGCGGGAAGGATGGCAATGATGGTCCATCACTGTATGGACCTCTGGGCTCTCCTCCTGCTCAGCACCTTCTGGGAAGTGTTTAGTTGTTTCTTGGGTGTTTGGGCATTTCCAAGAAAGGCAGGAAATCCTCTTCTCTCAGCTCCAAACCTCCTGCCATCTGTGTCCTTACAGAAACTCTGTTGCTTTTTTAGAGGATGAGAATCATGAAGCTCATTCTCGGTGAGCTGGGCAGAGAAGCTGTGGGTGCCCCATTCCTGGAAGTGTCCAAGGGCAGGCTGGAACAACTTGTACTAATGGAAGGTGTCCCTGACCTTGGCAGGGGGTGGAATGAGATGGTCTTGAAGGTCCCTCCCAGCCCAAACCATTGGCCTGACAGTTTTGCTTTCCTTGAGCAATTTTAAAAGCAGCTCTCTCTATATATTTTCATATAAACAGTTCTTTGTCTTAAAAACAAACCTTCTTCTCAGAGGCAGATCTATGGATATGCAGCGACAAACAAAAGACTGGTCTGCCAACAAAGTTAAGGGCTCACAGCTCTGACTAAATAATCCCAGAAAAGCTCCAGAATACTTTTTGTGCCCACCCTCCCTTCAAATCCCTTTTGCAGTCAGACTGTAAGATCTTCAGGACAACAAAAAGAAATTGCCTTTATCTGATATGTAAATTACTTCATAAGATTGGACACTGTGTAAATAAAAAAGCCCTCAACAGACTTATTCTGGAAGCTGCAGAACTGTCAAGATGAAAGAGGTGATATAATTAAAGATCTCCATGGTGGATTTTCATCACAAAACAAGCAGCTTGAGTTGTATTTCAGAGTGATCCTTAACTTTTGAGCCAATTATATCAGGAGCTAAAAAGATTAGTCTGATGATTTAGTTCAGTGTGTGACAGCACCTCTAGGCTTACTCTGAAATATTCAATATTATATTTTAATAGTGTTACACCATGCCAGAAATTTTACAGCTGAAAAAAAATACAATTCACTAGCATTTAATATAAAATGACACTAAGTCTACATCTCCTCCCATTCCTAAAAACAGGCTCTGATAGAATTCATATTTCATACACCATTCCAAGACAGAAAAGGATATTTAAACATCAAAGCTTAAATTTTGTACTACCAAAGAGGTGACAAAACAGCATTTCATTTTTACCTTTTCTTGGATACTTTGTAAATTGAAAATTTAAAGTCATATGTCCATTATGTATTTGCATGATCCTGACAGAAGATACTAAAACTTCCAAAAAAGGGATCAGTTGAAGAGAAATAATATTTTCTCAGGGAACAAACAAACAAGCTACAGAAGGAAGAAGCACATTTTGCTCACCAGGGAAATAACCTAAATTCACCTCTGTTGAATACCCCAAGATTTTAGGATGAGCAGGGAGAGAGGGGAGGAAGGGGGAAAGGGGGAAAGCTGATGAACTGAAACGCTGGTCTCTTTCTCTTATAAAAAAGATTCATTAAAAAAACATTCCCCTGCTCATTATGACCATCATCAGGTTTCTGCCTGGCACTTCACCCTGCCCACAGCCACACCTCTCTTAAGAACCATGGAGGGAATATCCTCGTTACTCATCTGGAGTCTTCCCAGTCCAATTTTTAAGTATGAATTTCAATAATGGCACTGATAATTCAGTACCAGAAGGGAATTTTCCTGTATTGTTCCTGAAACTGATAAAGGTTTTGTGTATGACATGTCTGCCTGCACTAATAACCCTGTCAGACTCCCCTTCCCAATGTAACACTCCAAAGCTTCAACAACCTCCACTCCATGTTTTCAGGGACACTTCTCAGTCCCTTCTGAGAGCAACAGTGCCCTTGGCTTCTCCCTCTTCTGCCAGGGGCACACAGGAAATCCCAGTGTCTGCAGTAAAGCCCCTCGAGTGCACCAGGAAACATTCCACAGAATCATTCAGGCTGGAAAAGACCTCCAAGATCAATTCCAACTGTTAACACAGCACTGTCATCTCCACCCCTAATCCAAGTCCCCAAGCACCATTTCCACATGACTTTCAAGCAGGGAATTTAAATTTCCAGGGAATTTAAAAGCCCAAGGTGCATGAAGGCACACAGCCGGCATTTTGGGTGCAGAGTTTATTTCAGATCTATCCCAAATCCAATCCTCTTCCCTGCCCTCTGCAGTGAGACAGCCCTGACTGTACATTACAGGCTCAGAGGGCCAAGGAGAAAGGAGGATCACTAGTCTGCCAAAATCCTTTCATTCCTGGGGAAGTGGGGCTCATCTGCCAGCACAGCCAGGCAAGACAAGCCTCAAGGTCACCCAGCTCGTTTGCCACATGCCAGCAGCAGACAAGTGGGAGCTAAAGTAGGACATTTTTGATCCCACACCCATTAAGTGCTTTCCTTTAATTTCGGCTAGAGTCTTCCTTAAGGTGGGAAGGAGCATTTTAACTCCAAAACATGACTGATTGTGACATCAGGCATTGTCCCTGCTAAGGGACACACCCACCGCAGCACACTTCTCTTCCACTTATCACAAGAATAATTTAGGAAAGTCAGACTACATTGAAATTCCAAATCTCATCACGCTGACCTTCCAGACTCGATCCAAACCCTTTTTTGAAAGCTGCCAGAACACCTGTTTTCCTTAAAGTATCCCATGCCACTCTCAGCATCCAACTTTAATCCACATTTTCCAGAGAAGACACAGAAACTGCCCTGAGCAAGGCACAGGAGAATTATCACCTAACGCAGAGCTCCGAGTCCTCCCCCATTTTCATACCAGAGATCTCCTTCATGCAGTCTTTTAACAAGTCTCTAATTAACAGCCTCACAGACCTCTAGTCCTATTTTTCACACTAAGTGCAGAAGGGAAGCTACCTTTTTCACCAGCAATCAAAAAAAAAGAGCAGGAATACTTAAAACTTCCCATAAATGTGGTAACAGCAGTGTCTCAGCACTGCCAGTCACAGCCGAGGTGCAGCAGAATCCTGATCTCTGTTTTCAGCCCAGATTCCTTGCTCACACCTTTTTAACAGCTGTGCAGGTACCAAGGAATTACATCGAGGCTGTTTCATTTTCAGGGTATGGCAATTTCCTTCCAGGAGGAAGGACTCCAGCAGAAGTCAGGGAATAATCTCTCAGTTATTCCTCAAATATGGCTGAAGTCAGGGACAGCCACGGCACCTGCACAGCAGCTCCTGCTGCTCCCAAAATGAAGGCTGCCATCCATTTTGCTGTTTCCAGTAGGACATTTACAAACGTGGTTCTAGGGATTTTTTTTTCCCTTAGAAACCCTGGTTTGATCTGTGTCCAGCTCCTGCCAAACCTGTCGGGTTCTTCCCTCCCAAAATTTAAACTATTCTCTTTGCTCTCCATTGCTTTGCTTGCACAGTTACCAGTCCAGCCCCACAACCTCAAACCCTCGCCCCTCCATCTGTTCTGCTGTGCTCTTTTCCTCACTTTCTGTCACCAGGTGCCTTCCCTTCCTTCCCATCCAAGATCCCCAATTTGGGAACCTCAGCATCTGCAACAGCCCCATGTCCTGCCCCACCAGGCAGGTGTCACCTCACCCTAAACTTCCTAGAGCTCTTGGAGTTCAGCTAGTCCCACCCTTCAGCCCAACCTGCTGAGCCCATGTCACTGTCCCACCATGTCCCCACCGTGCTGTCCCCAAACTAGCCGTGCTGTGCCCATGCCACCACCCTATAGTGCTGTTCCCAAATTGATGATGCTGGACAATTATCCCCCACCGTGTCCCTCCGTGCTGTCCCCAGACCAGCCATGCTGGACAAATCACCACTGCCCTGTGTCCCCATCGTGTTCCAGCCTGGCCATGCTATGCCCATGCCATCACCCCACTGTGTTGCCCCCAGACTGCCCACGCTGTACAGATCCTCACCCCCCCGTGTCCCCGCCGTGCTGTCCCCACGCTGCCCATGCCGTGCCCATCTCACGGCCCCCCG
>VXBC01005838.1:64412-74735 GCA_013399945.1 Ploceus nigricollis
TCGGCCGCGTAGAGAGACAAGCGCAGCTGCCCAATCGGAAGCGTGCACCCAGGTGAGGCGGGTCGATATGCGGCAGTTCTGGCCTATGGGCTTCCTCTGGGGTGAGATTGAGGAGGCAAATGCCCAATGGCTGAGAGAGCTGTCCGGGTGGGGCGGGAGAAGGCGCGGTGATTGACAGCCGGGTAACTATGGCAACACGGGGGGCCGAAGGGAAGAACCGCAGTAGGCTCCGCTGGGCAGGGTCGCGCGGAGGGGCTTATTTGAATATGATTTGCATATGCCGGGACACCTTCCACTAGCTCAGGTTGCTCCAAGCCCCATCCATTCTGGCCTGGAACACTTCCAGGGATCCAGGGGCAGCCACAGCTTCTCCGGGCACCCTGTGCCAGGGCCTCACCACCTTCACAAGGAAGAATTTCCTCCTAGGATCTTAAAATCCTCAGCTCTCCTTTACATCTCAACATTAATTCTAGTGTGGATACATCCCTGCTCTTTAAACCCTGATCCCACGTTTATCAACAAGCGCAGCAGGAAAACCCCAGGTGGCGGAACAATTGAGGCAACCATGAAGAGGGGTGTAAGCAACAACCAACAGGATGAAAATTCAAAAGGAAAACACAGATTCCCAGACTACAGGATGCCTTAACAGCTCCTGTTGTGGAGATTCCCATGTGGAATGTTAATTGCTGTCTCTCACACCAAGGAACCACAGCCCGGTGACCCAGGGTGCTCCTCACCTGCCCCGAGGTAATCCCAGCTCACCACAATCCTCAGGCATTAATTCGATACCTGAAGGATCAGCGACCAACATTCCACAAAGGTGTGATAATTTCTGTGAAAATTTGCTGAATTCTGGTAGCCGGAGTGAAAATGGGACAAAGAGATCGGTCAAATTTAGTTGGTGTATTTTAATACCCTGTTGAGTGAGTGGAGGAAGTGGATAAATGGGGTTGGCAGTGACAGGAGATAAAGGATGAGCTCCTGAACACAAATAATCTCCTTCACAGCAGTGTTGCTTTCATTTGGGTAAAAAAGCAACTGGCTGAGCTGCCCGAAGCTCTTGAGTATTTTCAACTGCTGCTGACTGTGTTTGACACACCTGGGCTGTAACAGCTGGAGCTGGGAAAGCAGAAAGTGAGGGAAGCCCGTGGATGTCTCAGCTGTTGGGACAGAGCAGAGCCCTTGGGAGCATGGAGAGGGCACAGGAAAGGGCTGTTCCCTCCCAAAAGCTTCCTGTTTGTCCCCAAATAGCACACAGGGGGGTGAACCGTGGTTTAAGGATGTTGGTGCCTCTGTTCTGCAGGTCAGAGCTGTTCAGGGCACAAGAAGAGAAAACTGGGGAGCAGCCACCTCCAGAGCTGAACCCAGAGTGGCTAGCATGGAAAAGGTGCCCATTTTCTGGGCAGGATCCCAGGACAGAATTCAACCAGAAAACCTGGAAAATGAATGAAGCAGCATCCTGGCCTGGGTGGGTACCAAGCTGTGTCCACCTGACTACATCCAGTCCCTTCTCTTCCAGCCACAGCTCCTTGTGGCTCTCTTTCACCCTTCAAGTTTGCAACACTTTGCAGATGCTTGGTGCATTTCTCTTCCCAGAACTTGTCCAGTGTAGGCACACAGTTTGTGGTAATTAGGAGTGGGGCTGTGGCCGAGCCTCACCCCTAATGGGCTACAGCTGTGAGAAGCAGGTGAACAGCATTGAAAGCAATGAGACATGGAGTGCTGAGCTGTACTGACCAACCACCAAAGGGAACAGAGGGCACACAGGTGCAATGCATGAACATGAGGGGTATAAAAGGTGGGGCTAAAGAACAAGAAGGGCAGATGCTTGCAGCCTTCTGAAGTGCCATAGTGTTACTCTGGATGGGTGAATGCTTAAAGCCTTCTGACATTGTGTGGTGACACTCTGTGTATCATGGCTATCTCAACTGTGACATGTACTGCGACAGTCCGGTTCCTCTTTGGTGACAACATCCTGACTTGTGCAGCTCAGCTGTTTGCTGCCTCAGGAACCGCCTTCCCTGTTTTCATCCTGGGCATCCTACCACCAACAGGAAGACCTGCCATGGTGGGCATTCTCTGGACCACGTCCTGTGCTTGCTCCAAAATGAGGTCTGGAAGCTGTCCCTGAACCCTGTCACCTCTTCCTGGCACCGATGGCCTCAGCTTCTCAGTGTCACTTCCAACAGAGCCCTTCAGAGCATTGCCTCCAGCCACAGCATCATCAACCTCCCGCTCTTCATCCCACAAATCACAACAAGTCAAGTGTGAAGCATCAAACCAATTTATTATAGTTAGTAAAAGGCTTTTTAGCCTGTTAGTAAAAAATATGCAGGGACACAGCTCCCTCCTGCACCATCTCCTGCCAATGAGGCTTTAAAGTGCTACGTGACAACTGTGAAAATCCTGGCACTTCACAGCAGCAATCTCAACATGTGCTTTCCCCACTCTGAGGTGGTGACAAACCAGCTGTTTCACAAGAGAAATCTGACATGAAAAGGCAAAGCATACAAGCTGTTGCTTAAATATATGGAAAAACATGGGAAGACTTTCGCAGGCAAGTAAAGCATCAGAGAAGAGGG
Organism: Ploceus nigricollis; assembly: GCA_013399945.1. Classification (NCBI taxonomy): domain Eukaryota; kingdom Metazoa; phylum Chordata; class Aves; order Passeriformes; family Ploceidae; genus Ploceus; species Ploceus nigricollis. The sequence goes on from VXBC01005838.1 coordinate 66,995, forward strand.
CCTTGGTATGGATGTGGCTGGTTTGGGATCTCATGGATCTGCCCTGAATTACAGAAAATGTGGAGAAGGCAAGTCCCTTCCTGTCCCCCCTGTTAGGGAGTGATAACCATTTTATCTTTAATGGGAAGAGCAGCCCCACATTCCCTCTCCTGGCAGAGAGGGCTGAGTGAGTTTAAAAGACAGTCCCTTCCTCCTTCAGCAGCATGCACTGAGCAAGGAATGAACACCTCGAGCTCTTCTGGAAAGCAGCCCTGACACACCACAGTCAACACCTCCCTCTTGCATCTATTGGCTGTCCTTAGTTTTATGGAGGCACTTCTTGGATTTTTGGGCAGAAGGAAACTATTGGGAGGGAGGAGCAGCCACTGAGGACTGAGTGACCTTTCCCACCACAGGCCAAGCTCCGGGTGTGATGGCTGCACTTTGCAGCCAGGCCCCAGAGGGCTGAGCTCCCTCCTGCTCCCTGCCAGCAGGAAGAGCAGATTTTGGGAAGTTGTGCTGATGGCAGGAATTTAGGATGAATCAGTTACTGGACACAGGGGGATGAGGGAAGTGATTCTGCTCCTCTGCTCAGGTGAGACCCAACCTGCAGTGCTGTGTCCAACATAAGGAGGATGTGGAGCTGCTGGAGTGAGTCCAGAGGAGGCNGATCAGTTCATTCCAAGCCCTTTAGACACTGGAAGGTGCTACAAGGTCTCCCCCATAGCTCAGAACATCTCAGACTCTGGTGTGGCCTCCCTGCAGTGCACAGTTGATCCTGTTTGTGTCCCAGCCTGGGCAGAAGGTTCCTATACCCCTACCCCATAGCAACAGCTATCAGGAAGAGCAAGAACTCCATCTACCCTTCCAACCAAGCTCCAAAAATCCAGCCTAAAACTCAAAGACACCCAACAACCTTTTGTGGGACCAAGTCTGCTTGAAGTTGGCATTGCCTGAAACATTCCTCTTAAATCAGAAACCCCTTTCCCTGCCTGGAGGGGGTGAAATGAGGTTGATCCTTGAGAATGCTGGTTAGATGCAGATCTTTCCTGACCCTCATGTTTATCCCCAGGGTCAGTACTACATGAAGCAATCCCAGAAGGAGCAGCAGAGTCAGAGACACCAAGTAAGGCAAACTGAACATGAGACGTCCAGTGGAGGCTGCTGCACCCACCCTTGGGCACATTTTCAAGCCAAGATGAGCAGAGCCAAGAAAATCAGCTCTGCTGTTACCAGATATCTGCACAACCTCTCCTGGCTGCATTGCACAAAAGGACCTGGAGGTCACCCTTTGGATCATCAGAATATGTTTCCCTGAGGCCTCCTGGGACCAAACAAGAAAGTCATGAAGAATCACCATGAGTGCTCTCCTTTTTGACTCAATGGATCATTCTGGAGCGAGATCTTCTCCTCCAGGAGTGGAGGAAAAGAGAAGGCTACAGCCAAGAAGATGGGTGGGAAATGGGAGGGAACAGACCCAAACCCAACAGCATCGTGTACCAAGGCCCCTTCCAGTAGAACCTTCCAGAAAAAGATTTAACAACGCCCCTACTGCCCCCTGCTACTCTTCAGGCTTCAAATGCGTTGGCCAAAATCCTGTTGCCAGAGGAATCCCCCCGGCTGCGTCACGGTCGTGGCGTCCCATGCACTATTTCCACAGCCGGGTGTACACCGCAAATGCCACGGCAGAAATGACGCCGACGGCTGGAAGGACGTACAGCAGGGACAGGCCACTGCTCTCCCCCTTTGGGACTCTGGCCTGAGGTGAGCTGGTGGCAGTGTCACGGCCACTGCCAGAGTTGGAATTCACGGAGCTTCCAAGGGGACTGACTCCGTCACTGCCGGCTCCAAGCTGGACGCTGGGGTGATGATCCACACGGACCTCGTGGTGGCCCATGGAGGTGCTGTCCCAGCTCGGAGCAGGACAGGAGTCTCTGCTTGCTCCAGATGCCTCCTTTTCTCTGGGGTCTGCAGGAACCGAGGAGACTCTGGGGAACGCTGCTCCTGAGCTCAGGCTATCCCTGCTCACCAGGATTGGGTCGCTGCTGAGGCCAAGGCTACTGGAGGTGGTGGAAGAGGGGTTGCTGGGCTCCTGAGAGCTCGGGCATCTGCCGGCCACCTCTGGGCGGCCCCGAGGCATGGACACGAGGACGCCCGGCTTGTTGAGCTCCTCTTCCCTCTCCTCATCACTGTGAGATGCCCAGATGCTCGTGGCAGAACTCACCCGGGAAGCTGATCTCCCAGCCATGCCTTCAGAGCCACCTACCACAGCTGTGCCCAGGACAGGGTTTGCTGAGGCCGGCAGCACCTTTAGGAGACAAGGAGAGGGGCCGGGTGTCAAGGGTAGCACCCAATGGCCTGGTCTTGGGCACACAGGTCCCACATAAAGCCCCTTCAACACAGTCCCCACATCTGCACTAACAAGGTTGGGTCACAGGTAACAGGGAGGTGAACGAGGGAGGCAGGCAGGAAGGAAGGGGAGCCAGGCAGTGAGGAGAGCAGTGGAAAACAGCACCTGGAAGCCAGGAGACTGACTGGCAAGGTAAGGTGGGGAAATAAGGAATCAAAAGCCCAACAGCGTTTGGCTCCTTTCTCCCACGCGCCACCATACAGTGTGTGGATGGTAACGTGAACTCAGTGGGGGAAAAAAATCCCTGAATAAACTCATCACCAGCTCACAGTGTGACACTGCAACAGAAAATCTCCTAAGCACAGGGAGTGCACAAGGACATGAACGAAATCCAAGTGGCAAAAGTAAAGGTCACCTACCTTCTCCTTCGTTGGCACAGAGGGGGTGCTGCTGGCTGTATTCCCAATGGGCAGTTTCTTCTCTTGCGTAAGAGACTTCACAGAGGTGTCACGGGATGGGAAAGTGTCTCTGGGCACAGGGGTAGCACCCAGGGTAGTTCTTTCCATCGAAGCACCTGTCAGGGAGAAAACAAAGCACACTGTGTTAACCAGGGGGCCTAAAAGGTGAGATTTGCTTTTCCTCAAGGAAGCTGTGACAGGACAATCCCCAAGCTGAGGGGGTGGCACAGGGAGCAGGACCCAGTGCCCTGGCTCTGGCTCTTCTGTGGCACCCGATCTTTCCCTGCAGCTGCAGGTAACTCATGCAGGGTGAGCTGCAGGGCTGGGGAGCACCAAAGGAAACAGAGGCTTTTAAGGCTCCTGAAACTCCATGTCCTCCCAGCCAGGAGGTGCTGACCCCACATGGCAGAGGGGAAAGGGCTGGGAGGGCTGGATGTCTTTTTTCCCTACCCCGAGACCCTGGAGTGGAGGACAGGGCTTTATCCTGATTCTGTGATGTCCACAGGTGAGGGATGTAGGAGATGCTAAAATTCCCCCACATTCAGGATACAAAGATGTCTGAAAACTAGGGGAAGAAGTTTCACACCCCAAAGCTGTTCCACTGACAAAACAAAATTAAAATGCAGATGGATGAGATGATCATTGTGGGTTCCTTCCAAAGGAAATATTCTATTCTATTCTATTCTATTCCAACAATACCCCCAGCACTGCCAAGATCACCATTAACCCATGTCCCCAAATGCCACATCCAAATGCCTTCTAAATCCCTCCAGTGATGGTGACTACCACTGGCCTGGACAGCTNTTCTATTCTATTCTATTCTATTCCAACAATTCCCCCAGCACTGCCAAGATCACCATTAACCCATGTCCCCAAATGCCACATCCAAATGCCTTCTAAATCCCTCCAGTGATGGTGACTACCACTGGCCTGGACAGCTTTTTCCAGTGCTTGACAACCCCTGCCAAAAAGAAATTTTCCCTACTATCCAATCTAAACCTCCCATGAAACAATTTTCCTCTCATCCTATTGCTTGTTACCTGGGAGCAGAGCCCAACCCCCACCTTGCTCCCCCCTCCTGTCAGGGAGCTATAGAGAGTGAGAAGGTCTCCCCTGAACCTCCTTTTTTCCAGACTGAGCTCTCCCAGCTTCCTGAGCTGCTTCTCATCAGACTTATGCTCTAGAGCCCTCCCAGCTTCATTCCCATCTCTGGACATGCTCCAGCATCCCAGTTTCTTTCTTGCAGTGAGGGGTTCTCAGCAGCACCTCCTGCTCCCTAGTGGCTGCCTGGTTCTGCCAGGAGGGAAACCCACCTCCACTCCCTGGGTGCTCCCGCAGCATCCCGACCCGCTTCTTCTCCACATCAAACTGCTCCTGTATGAGGAGGGGGCTGCGCACATCCACGAAGCTGTCTCTGGGCTCACCATGCCCAGAGCTTGGCACAGGCTGCTTTTTTGGCACTGAGTTTGGGGGCTGCTGCCCCACACCACGAGTGGCCCCCTCCAGCCTTGGCGGTGACTCCGTGGAGATATCCGAGCTCTCTTCAGGCTCATTCCTGGGCTGCCCAGGGCTCTGAGTGGCACCTGCATCCCTCGATGGAACAGACCTGCCCAGGGCCAGGCCCGGCGTGCCGCGGTGCAGGTGGTTGGCATTCCCAAAAAACCCGTTGTCCACACACACTGGCCGGCGGCTCAGCCAGTCCCGGCCCTGCTCTGGGGACACGGCCGGTGGCACGGCCACCCCTGGAGTCCCCGCTGACAGTGGCACGGTCCCGGAGGGGTGCGAGAGATTCCCCTCTCCACTGTGCCCACCGCTCACTCCGCCATGGACTTTGCTCCCAGGTGGAACTGGCTGGGGATTCTCTTGCTCCGGGAGTTTTTTTGGGAGCTGGAAGGAAATGAGTTGTGTTAAATCACTGGGATGAGGGGGTTTGGGACTACGGGGGTGTCCCAAAGCCTGAGCAGTGACCCCCATGAGGGCGGTTATGAAGGGGGTCTGGGGTCCATCCTCGGGACCCACCCTAGGGTCAGGGGTTGTGGAGAGAAGCCTGGACTGGCAAAGCCAACCCTGCACTCCCCCCATGGAGGGAGACATGAGAAGGAACAGTTACAGGGCCATATATAAGCTGTAAGTTACCAGATGCAGCAGAGATCAGCAGCGAGCGGCTGCTTGGGGTGGCCCTGAAGGAGCCTGGCCCGACCACAGGCTCCCCAAACCCAATGAAAAGGTCCAAAAGGGATCTTTGTGTCCCCATCCAACATGTGCCCTGCTCACCGATTCCTGCACAGGGTGTCTGGCCTCCAGGTCTGTGCTCATGATGGTGGCAGCACTGGGCAGGACAGGTGGATGGTCACCAGTGGTCAGGTCTCGGTGTGGCTGCCCAGCCAACGGGGCAGGATTTGGCCCCCGGGTTGGTGTCTGGGCACTGATGGAGGAGACGGTGGGATGGGCATCACTGGGAAGGGAGGAGGCAGGAGCAGGAGCTGAGGAACCTGGAAGAGACAAGTGGATCATTGTGGGAAAAACTGAGGAAGCAGAGGATAAGTGTGGGGCTGAGGCAGCCCTGTGTGTGTCCCTGCTCTGTCCCCACATCAGCCAAGCCCACAGCACTCCTTTGTTCAACTTTCCATCCTCCCTCAGGTGAGAACCCCAGTCCACCACCAACCCAAGCACCTTCAAACATGGACCTGTCATCCTCAGGCATGTCACCACAGTGCAGGACATCCCGGGGACAGTCACAGACACCTCCAGCACCCCACAGGGCACACCCAGGAAGGATGAGGCTACATACGAGGTCGAGGTTGCCAGGTATCATAGACTTCCTGCAGCTCATCAGCCAAGTGCCCTGCGTTGTTCTGGTGCAGCGCCTGGATGAGATCCTGTACCCAGCCCTTCCGGCACCTCAGGTGCTGATAGAACCTAAAGACAGCTGCCTGGTTACCCCGTGTCTCCTCCCGGGCAAGGAGTTCATCCTAGGGAAAACACACAGGGTATCTAAGAGAGGGTCTGGCTGAGAGGTAAGACAGCTCTATGTTGCCATTGGGGAAGGAGCCTGGCAGAGCTCAGGAAAATAGGAAATTACTCTGTCAGAATCGACCAGGCAGGTCAGGGAATCGGCCAGCGACGCCACTCGGATAGTCCCGAACTTCTTGAGGTTTCTCGTAATATGGGTGTACACTTTGTCCTCAGCCAAACCCATCCTGGCTCAGCACCTGCAGAGGGACAGAGACTTCGGGTGAGCAGAGGCTGCTGGTGAGCCTCAGGCTGTCTCCAGAAGCTCGGGCTGTCCCACAGGGACCCGTGCCCTCGCACAAACACTGCGATGAGACGGGGGAAATCCTGTCGGAAACCACGCACAGAAAATTCCTTTGGGTTTAAGTTCAACGCTCAGCTCCACTTCCACAGACCTCGCTTCTTTCTACCGTCGCCCACGCCGTGTTTATTCCCACTCTGCTTATTTGGATGGGGCCGGCCTGGCGGCAGGGTCACGACAGCCGACAGGGAAAAACAGGCGACGCGGCCACGACAAGCGCCAGGGGCCACGGCGGGAATCCCGCATAAGCAATGGAAAAACCAAAGGGAAAGGCATAGGGCTCCTTCCCACAGGGAACAGCGGCCCGCAGGCCGCGACGTGGCTCTGCGCGCCCTCACCATGGGGGCCCCTCCGCCCTCAGCGCGACCTTCAGCCCCCGAGGGATCTCCAGGAGGTTCTCCGCTCGCAGATCCCCCTGGCAGAGCGGCCGGGGGTGGCGGCCGGGGCTGTGAAGGCCGTGGGGGTCGGTGCGGCCCCGGTGTCCCCTCCCCACTGCCCTCACGGCCCCTGAAGGCCCCTCACCTGCGCCCACCGCCGCCGCGCGCCCGGCACCGCTATGGACCCGCCCCCTTGCGTCGCGTCCGCCGCTGATTGGCTGTGGCGCACGCCCGTCACTATGATTGACAGGTAGTGATTGACAGGGGGTGTGTCCGGTTCCGGGTCCCTCAGGACAGCGGGGACAGGGCGAGGCTGGAGCGCGTCCGGCGAGGGGACACGAGGGACAGGAGCATCCCTCCTGCCAGGAGACACTGCGGGAGCGGGGCTGTCTAGTCTGGAGAAGAGAAGACTGAGAGGGCATCTCATCAATCCATAAAAATATCTCCAAGCAGGGGGTCACGGGATGGTGCCAGACTCTTTCCACTGGTGCCCAGTGACAGGACAAGGACTAAAGGCCATAAACCACAAGAAGCTTCACCCCAATATGACAAAGAACTTCTTTATGTTGAGGGTGGCAGAGCACTGGAACAGCTCCCCAGGGAGGCCGTGGAGTTTCCCTCTCTGGAGACATTCCAAACCCACCTGGACACATTCCTGTGTCACCTGCTCCAGGTGACACTGCCTTGACAGGGGGTTGGACTGGATGATCTCCAGACGTCCCTTTGAACCTCAGTTTTCTGTGATTCTGGGACCTCAGAGCAGACATCTGAGAGGGGGCCTCATTAATGTGTATAAATATCTAAAGGTGGCGTGCCAAGAGAAAGGACTGGGCTCTGCTCCGCGGTGCCCAGCAATGGGACAAGAGGCAAAAGGCAGAAACTGATGGAAGTTCCACCTGGATATGAGGAACATGGTCGTTCATGTGAGCACTGGCACAGTTTGTCCAGAAAAGTCTCATCCCTGGGAGTGTCTGAGGCCACAGGTGATGGAGCAACCTGGGATAGTGGAAAGTTGTCCCTGCCCATGGCAGGGAGTGGAACAAGATGGTCTTTAAGGTCCCTTCCTACCCAAACCATTCTGTAATTATAATTAATTGAAGCCAGCTTTTCTCATTCTAAATTATAAAAAAGGATTATATTTCTGGGTTGTTTCTAATTAAGAAGAGATCGTTGTAATGATCAAAACTTACCTCATGAAAAAAAAAAGCCACTCAGTTGCACCCAGTAATTTCTGTTCACAGAATCACAGAATCACAGAATCGTG
>VXBC01005840.1:60454-72079 GCA_013399945.1 Ploceus nigricollis
ATGAAACACATGCCAGTAAAGTCCAGTTCAAATGTTTATATGGGACCTAATTTTCTCACTAATAACAAAAATAATTTCTATTTGAAATTACAGTACAAAGAATATTTTTAAATAATTAAAAATTGTTACATTAGCTTTACAAACAAGAATCATATTACTCTTGCTGTTACGCACACTTTGAATTTTACACACAGTAAAGGAAATGGCAAGGAGGACCTTTTTTCAGGAGTGAATCCTTAAACTGGATGAAAAATTTCCTTTGTTTGCTTCAGCATATTTTTATATCTTGCTGTTAATTATATATAACAAATATCTAATATTTGCGTTTCTGCTGAATAACCTTGGAGATTTTTCATGAGTAAGTGGTCATAATATATGCATGCAGCCACTGTTTTTAGTTCTTTCATTCTCCTGTGATTTTAAGTTGAGTATATGTGTGTGAGAGAGTGGCATTTTATATTGACTGAGACAAGTATAGCAACTTCCAGTGGCTCAGCTGCCATCACAGTAATTCTACATCTCGTCTAATTTGTGAAGAAATGTAACTCTGTGCTTTTGAAGTTTTGATACAATAGAAACAGAATGGAAGGGCCATCTGAAAGATCTGGTTAAGGTAATACAGTGGGGCATACATTGCAATATTAAGGTTTGCTGCTACCCATCCTTCCCATTGCTTGAGGGAATTCGTGGCAAATTCAGGGATGATAATATGGTGGTTGGTGTGATGCGGAGTAATGGTGCAGATCTGAGATAATGATCAGAAAGATGGAGATCTTGTCCATGGATCATAGCACTCCTGCAAATTTTCTCCTTTAGTTCATTTAGATCTTTGAAAACTTTCCAGGGCTTCTTTAACACACAAACATACTGCATGAATCTGTACTGAGAGGTTCCTACTCCCTTTAAGTGTGATGTTTTTACAAACCAAATTGAAACAAAATAAAATAAACAAGCAAAATTTTCCAGCCAAACATCTAACAAGTACCACTGTTAATCTGAGAAGAATTAAATTACTCCCCAGCAAAATATCTCACTTCACTTTTTCTAAACTGCCATGCCCCATGCAGGCATAGAAAAAATCAATGGGTCCAATTGTTCTCTGCCTTTTATGGTTTGCAATTTATCTCTTCTCAGGAAGTAACCTGTCTAAAACATAATTTTTTTGTATGTTGTGCTCATTTTACTCAAATACTGCTATATGGGCAATGTGAAATGCGTTTTTCTTAAAAAGTTTGGCAAATAAACACATACAGAATTATCAAAATAAACTGGGTGAGATTCATCAATAAATTATTCAGAAAAATCGTGAACAATCATATCTACTTTTTCAGGGATTTCTGGCTTTTATGACTTACTATGATATTCACTAGACATGCTATCTCACAAGCTCTTACTGAGTTTATCCTTCTCTGTGAGGCTTAAGACAAGTACTAAGGAATCCCAAGGAATTAATGTAGATAATAATTGGGTTTACTGCTCAACATTTAAGGTTGCAGTTACCAAGAGCTCTCCCTGCTGTTTGTGCTTACTGGCTTTCCTTAGTGATGTGATGTTTAGATCTGTGTTTTACTGGCACAAAAAGGCAATGCAAGGGCAGATTAACAGAACTTTGACTTTGTTGGCATGTGTATGTGTGTCTGTACACACACGTGCCTGACACACTAATGTGAATATCTATGGTTTTACTGCATGTTTGCTAATATTGGGTTTATGGCAATACCAATAGGACCTTTCTCCAGATCTCAGCCATGTTCCTTAAGAGTAGTACAGGAAGACTGTTTCTAATCATGGAAATAAGTAATCAGTTTATACTTATTTCCTCTTCAGCTGACACTGCCAGCTCTGGCGTCAGCATACATACACCCAGCAGAAAGTGGACACATACTATTGATTTACTCAGGTTAAAAAATGGAGCTTACCTTTTGAATATGTGGAGTCATCTGGCAGACACAAACACCAGTAGAGTCAGGAAAACATCTCTGAAGATTTACATGTCTTTAAAGGTTATAAATGTGATCTTGGAGTGTGGATAAAACAAGGTCTCTCTCTTTTAGGGTTTCTAATAATTATTTTTTGGTATCTAAATGAAGTATATGATTTCAGACAACTTTTCTTCTCTATTGGGTATGCAAATGACATTTCATTACAGCTGGAGATTAAGGGTTTGTACATAGTGCTGACATCATGGGATGCAAAACTTATTTCAACAATCTTACATATCAAATAAAAAGCCTTATTGTGAAATTCAAGCTTTTGAACAGAACATAGAGCAATTAGGCATTTCTCTTATTGGGTCCGGGATTAAATTCTGGGATCCTTTGGATATCAGCATGCAAAAAAAGTACTGCAGGATAATCTAGAATGTAGACAAAGAGCATATATGTTAAATTATAGGCCCTGTTGGAATATGAACTGTGCCTTTACAGGATGTGAAAGGTGGTTTATCTCTGTCTCCACTGAGTAACCTATCGTGTTTCAGTGTTCCATTTGCCTCTTTGCTCTATAACTCTGTGTTCATACTCCACCACCAAAATTCAGATTATTAAATAATATAGCAGATTAAAAATCATTGTTCTCTACCTTTTGCCTCCAGCTGGGATGGCGTACATCATGTTGTTTGGCACATGCTAGATGAAGAAATATTTGATCCCCATTGCAGTGTGGAACATATCTCCTACATCTTGCAAAATGTTCAAACTACTACGATGTTAATTTAAAGAAAAGATGACAAACCATTAATCTGTTTGAAAAGAGAGGTGGAAACCACTGCAGCACATAGATATTCCTATTACTATAAATGCTTATTAGGTCTTTTTAAGATTGTCTTCTAGAATTAGATGCCCCAGGAGACCTGAGCAGAAGAAAGCCTAGTTGCTGCATTCTAATCAATATTAGGTGTGAGTTAGGCTGCTCATGCCTGCCAAGCCTTAATACAGTTATCGGTACCTGGGGAACTTTAAACTAAAGAAGTCAGGTGGCAAAGGATTTTAAGCTCCTCAGACATTAGGGGTCAGCTAAGGATGACAGTTTAAGTGCTTACTGTACATTTTGTGTAAATCCTAGATTAGATACTCAAGTCCTTATATCCCATTGGGTCCTAAGACTTTGATGCATTGCTCTAAGCCAAGGCATTTAGCTGGCATGCTTAGTCACTTAAGCTCCTGATAGAGGGAGAGTAAGGCCACCTGTAATCTGAATCACTCTTTTGTGTTCTCCATCTTTGTCAATTGACTGCAGGAGAAACACAGGGAAAGCAAGTTTTTTGGATGTGGATGTTCTTCAGGTATGACTTTAATACTTAAAGTTGGGTTACGCATGCTGAATCATCACTTAGCACTGAAAGTCACAGAGGAACTCTGTGATGAGCAGGATTTCACAGGCAGCTCAGAGTCAAAAACCCAGTTCTTTAACTTGCTCCTGTGCCCACACATTGCCTTTGTTAGTATCTTCCTGCTTCAATTCACGTCTCCATGTCTGTGTTGATTCAACAGGAATATTTGCAGTCCTTGTTAGAGCAAAACTGGCACAACTCTTGGATGAAAGTGAGGACAGCACATGAATGAAGAGTGACAAATCATATTCCACATGCATGCAAAATTGTTGCTCAGAGTACAGTTTTTATCACTTGATCTGAGTTGTCAGTGCAGCAGAAAAATATTTTCTTTCATTTAAAAGTTACAAAGTGTTATCTATTTGATCTGAAAGTCAGCAGTTGCTGCCAGACCACTGCATTTGTAGCAGCAGCATCTCAGAATGTTCAGTTTACTGAAATCTAGGCTGGCATTTTGCATTGTTAAGACTACATAAAAAGCTTTAGCAAATTGCCAAGACCCATTTCCCCTATCCTCCTGCTTAAAGAGTTACCTGGGTTTATATCATTGCTAATGTGAATCACTTGCTCACAGCAGCAAGTGGCAATTCTGGGTACACCAAACCCCAGATGAAGAGTAATTATGATTCAATGTCAGGATTAATGTTGTCAAAATTTTAAAATATGGCTGACATGACAATGCCCCCCTGCTGTCTGAGGCTAGCCCNAGGACAGATGGGATGAAAATATAATAGAATAGCCTATTCCATGCACAAACTGCTATGTGGGGGCAGAGGGAGAAGAGTGTTGAAAGATAAAACAAATAACTTTAGTTTAGTTTAAAAGTGCCCATAGTTAGAAATGTTTGTGACTTCAATGGGAAATATATTCCAGAGAGTTCTGCAAGCTCTTTGATGAATGTGTGGAATTGTCTCCTTGTCTCCTCATTACCACTTAAAAAAAAGAAACAAAAAAGGGGAAAAAAAAGAAGATCTGACAATTCAAGCCATCGTCTTTAGCTTCTGTTGTTTTCCATTAGCAACGGGAACATACTCTTTTAGTGAAACACAAAACATGGTTTCCAGAGCTACTGCTGAGTTTTGCAGCATGCCAGGACCTGATTCACTTATTCCAAGAGCAGCTCAGAAAGGTGGTTAGAGACAGTTTTCAGTACTTTATTTGTCCCAATTATCTGTTCCTGCCTATTAGAGTGAATGAAACATCATGGCATTGTTTATCGCAGGCATTATGTTCACTAATAACGCTGTTGTTTATTACTTGGAATATGCTGCATGCAGTCAATGTGGGTTCCTTCCTGCTAATACCCACAAGCTTTCAGACCCATTTCTTTTTTCTTTCACAATAAAACTGCACAAATCTGAATCAATGTGGCTTTCTACCACATTTTTTCATTTGAAACTTGCCTGTTATCATATGGATGAAGGTTTCTGGCCTTATTTCAGAGATGTCCTTATTTATAATCCAGAGAACCCAAAATCCAGCACCACATCCTTCCAGCTATTTTGAAAATGGGTGTTATATTCAATGAATCATAATTGGCAGTGTCTGAGAAGTTCAACTCTGTTTCACTTACATGAACAGTCCTTGTGACTCTGAGTCTATCTTTGGTCTTTCTGGTCCTTTGTAATTCCATCAAATTCAGTAAAATACAAAAGAACCTGAACAAGATCCAGTGCAGATCCAGCTCAATATTCCAACGGGAGACTAGGCAGGTAGTCTTAAATGTAGAAACAGGGCCAAAGGAGTCCACACTAAATTAAGATCTAATGTTGTGGAGACTTGGGAGTAATTTCTGACAGCAACAGGCAAAACCATCTTGCCTCTTCCATCATATAGTATTCAGAGATTTTCACAGATTTCATAGCATGGACATCTGAATATGACTGGTCTGCAGAAGTCATTGGACATAGCACCATCCTGGCAGGGCAGTAAAAGCTGCTGGCAGGGGAGGGCTCTGCCACAATGAGCCCTCTCACACAATGGATTAATCACAATGTGATTGTCTCTCTCCTTTTCACGTAATCTGATGAGCAGTTACTTAATCAAGGGGACAACTACAGTATATCCCAAGATCATTTTGGAACTTTATTGAGATGAATGAGGACGTTTTCCCCTAAAGTGAAAATTATAGGAAAAAATGTGTAAAGCAATCTATAACAGAAGGTGGTTGTGTGCAGTATGGGGAATGTAGTTGCTGTTACTGTTGTTTTGTTTTGTAATGTGGAAACATTTCATTTCCATGGAGTCAAATACTTTTGCTTCAGCTCGATAAATAATTTTATTTCTACTTTCCAGTGTATTTAGTTTTCCCCACTGAGATTTTCTTTATATGCATATCCACATAGCAATTATATTTACTCACTTAATGTTACAAAATAAAATCTGTATCATGTGGGATTACCATTAATGTTTTAAAAGAAACAAAAGATCAACATCAGAAATACATATTTATTTGTTTCTCTTTATTAAAATATTTTTCCTTTAGAAAAAGATAATGTTTCAGCATTATTTTAATTAAATAAAAAAGTCAGAATAACTTGCATTAACAAGTCGCAATTGTGTCTGAGTAAAAACTTCATCCATATACAATCAATTACGAAGAGAAGTTGCTATATTAAAAAAAATTGACATTTTAATACAAAAATTATTTACTACAGGGTTTAAAACTTTCCATAGCTGTGTATATGTTTCGTAAGGTGACACTATTTGGGGGATATTTTTCTTAGAATTAGGAATATATGAGTAATATTTTTGTGTTTTATTGACAATGACCAATACTTTCTTTGTGAGTTTGGATGTAAAACCAGTAAAGTAATGTCCGCAAAACTGTCAGACACATAATATAACCAGGCTCCAATCCATGACTGGGAGTCCTACAAAACATTGCAATGTGAATAATAGGGAGCCAAGTGACAAATGTCCCCTTCATGCTCTAGAACTGTGGACTGAGTTCTCTCAGTGTGTTTTACAACTGCATGTCAATGTGGACCATTACAGTAAAAGATCACACCACATGCTTCTCTAAGTGACTTGGTTTGCTAGACTGTTGACAGTAATCACCATTAGACTCTGAAGAAGAAGAAGTCTAGAGATAAAAGGCAAAGAATGTGCCTGCATTAAAATAAGATGCAGCAAATACATGCTGCCTTTATTTTAATTGGTGGCTTTGCAGCAGCACAAGTTTCAGACAAGACTGTGCACGCCAATCAACTCCCCTTGGCCTTGATATCAGTATTTAGATTGATAGTTCTTGCTAAAGTCTGTCACAACACCTTCATTGACATTCCTACCCATCCTAGAAACATTGAAGGTATCAGGAGTTTGTAGTCTCATGGCTGGAATAAACCTCGTGAGGTCAGCCTGTCAATAGCAGAGCTAATCCTGATGTTAGATGAGGTTGCAGGGGACTCGTACTTCACAGTCACATCTCCAGATACAGAAACAAAGCAGACTAATTATGAATTAAAACTGATATAGTCACTAGCAATCATTTGTTTTGTTGTTCTTTTTAATCATGTCCTTCCCAGTACTCCTTTGGAGATAAGATTCTGTCGTAGTCTGACATATATATATGTATATCTTGAGACTATGTCTGACCAAAGTGGGGGAAAATAAACACCATTAAGTGAAACGATTGGCTATCTCTACAAATTTTTAGTTATTGCTCTGGCTTTCCCACTTACAGAATATAATTTTTTGTCATGTTTTCTAAGGGGTTTTGGCGGTCTTATGCCATGTTTAGTTCTCTGCTGGAGATGTTCAGCACAGTTTCTATTGTCTCAAGGCATTTAATTTACTTTCTATTTAAGAATACTTTAAAGAAGATCATTCATGTTACACTAACAGTAACATTAGAAATGCTTCTCATTTTTCCACAGCCATTTTTAATTTTATCACATGGATGACTTGAATACATGCACCTTTCTTTAAAATAAAAAGATATTTTGACCTATCTGATAAATCAAAGGGTTGATAGGAAAAAAAATAAATAAATTGCCCCTCCTCAGACCCCATTTTTGTGTGTGTATATGTACGTGTCACTTCTGTCACATCCTTCTTTTCCTGTTCCTCTATGTTATCTCTCTTCAGTTGCAAGGCATAAAAACAAAACAAAACAAAACAAAACAAAACAAAACAAAACAACAACCCTCCCTTCTATTTCTTAAACTTGAACATCACCATAAAAGAAAGAGCTAAACTACCATTTTGTTATTGTTCTGACAATAGTCAACAATGACAGGTCAAAGGCAAAATTCAGGAAAAGAGAATATATTCTTTTTTTATGCCCCCCCAAAATGTCCTTGAATTACTTTTGTGTGCCTTGGTCAATAATGGTAACCAATACAGAAGAGATATTTGTCTGAGGAAATACCACAGAACAGACATTTTCTGCTGGATAAAATTTTGTTATAGAGTTTTATAGTGACTGTTAGAGACAAAGCTGAGCAGAACATATTTGTTTTGTTTCTGCACTAGAAGTTTGAACTAATTCAGCTGCCTGCCACAAGTACTCTGGTCCTGGTATCTCACACTGTTAAGTTCTGAAGATTTGGAATTCTCTCCAGCCAAGATGTAGGCTCATGGGAATGTGGTAGGTGGAACTGATCCTTGTGAAGCTTCTGAGCTGTCTTTTGGAGTTTGAGTAGGTGTGAATTTAAGGATTACAGCTCCTCTTTGCCATACAGACATGCGTGACCCTTAACAAATTATTTTTCTCTGTGTATTAAACCTTATCTCCAAAAAGACAGGGACCAATTCTTATCCCCTTTATACTCTTTAGGGCAGTGCCTTATTTCTTTTCAATGTGAAACATGTTGGTAAACAAAAGCTCAACCTCAGTGGACAACTAGGAACCCAAATTTTGCCTCTGCTAATGATACGGTTCTTAACAAGTCTAGCTGGACCACTTTGGAAAATATCTGAAGAGAAACACTCTGTGGGAGAGACTCAAAGGAAATAAGCAGTGTTAGAAAATGTTTTTTCCTATTAAATATGCCAAGGTAAGTAAACAGATTTGAATGGAGGTGTTTGCAGCACGTATACTCAGAGCTCTAGGCTGATACTTTTAATGGCCTAAATTCCACTCTCAGTGCAGCCCAGACAACTTTACAGGCTTTGTATCTTAATTAAATCTTTCTAATGATTCAGAGCAATTTTTTAACTCCCACTTTACATTTGTTCACTTGCTAACATGTGCTGTATATATGCCTTTAGAGCCCAGAATCACATTATGGGTAAAGAATGGTTTGGAACTTTAAAACTCAATTTAACTACCATTCTAAGTATTTATTTATTTATTTCCAAATAAAACATATTGGCTGATACTTTATTGTAAATAACCTAGCCATTCAATTCAGAAGCCCTACTGAAAATAAAATAATCTTGATAACAAAGCTTATTTACAAAGTTACAATATAATACTGAGTGGTTTTTACTTTTACTAATGTAACTTCTTCTATCTGCATAGTAATTCTCAAGAATGCTAAGTTCTATTACCCATTTGTAAGTCGATACTCTTACATAGTACAAACAGATGTTAAATTAGTTTATAAAAACACCTAGGAACAACTGTAGCAGCAGATTGCTTGTAAGTAATAAGCAAGATTATAAAATTCAGATTGCAACAAAATGCAATAGCTTCATGCACTAGCACAAATTAAAATATATATATACCATGGACAAGGTGCAAAATGGATCAAATTAAGATAATGCCAAAATAAATGGACTCAATATTATGTTAATATTAAAGAACTTTACTAGCACTGCCAAAGAATTTTAATGTGTCTTCTATCTCTACTGGTGATGTTACCAGCAAAGTAATAGTTTGAAGGTCTTACCAGTGTTCTTAAAACACAAAAAATATTTGCACCATATTCAAATAAAACCAAACCTATACAATGGAAAGATGGAATATCTGTTGTCACAAGTAGAGCAAAACTGAATCCACATTGTTAATGTAAAAAATTTGCAAATAAGAGACTATTTTATTCAGTAAAGCTGAGGAATTACATTATAATAGAAACACTGTCATAACCCTAACTATAACAGCACAAATGTCACTTCTATAATGAGGCAGAATTCTCTGCTGCTTTTCTAATCTCTAGAGACATGATTCTACAACAAAACCAAAATAAAATAAAATATAAAAAAGTAAACTTAGAATATACAAGGAACAGGCTGGTGGTGGTATTCTCCCCTCCCTCCCTTGCTAAAGGACATGTTGACAATCCAAATTAGGTCAAATAAGATTTGAAATTTGTTCAGTCTCTATTAAGAGCCAAGTAGAAAGAGATATGCATGGAGAAAAATGTGATTAACTAGCTGAAATGTATTATAAATTACCAAAGAAGAATGACCATTGGACAAGCGCTGGTTGTGTTTGACTGAAATCAGTTTGACTGTTGTACAAGGGAGAATTTTGGAGGGGAGCAGAGGAGAATTAGGATTATTTATGCTGGTTTTAAAGTACACACAGAGTTGATTTTAAACCAGCTTTTTAATTCAGCCTCAGAGAAGTGTTTATTGCAGCCCCTGTAAAAGGACCAGCCCTGTTGAGTCTACGAGTCTTTTACACATTGTGACTAGCATTACAATGACTGACACAACACGGTAAGTAAAAAAATAAAGTTCCCTTTCTCCCTCAGTCCCCCACCTCCTTCTCCAGCAGATCAATATGCTTGAAGAAAATGTCACAGACTCCATTGAAGGTAATAGGTTTAGATCACCATTACATTTTCTATTCAATGAACTGAGTCTGGTCCATTTCTGTTGGAAAATTCACCTGTTTGAAAAGATTCATTTTCTTCAATGCAGTAGAATATAACAGCAGAGCAGTGATGCCTGCAGTAGATGGATATAAAAATATATACATATATGTATGTATATATATATATACATATGTATGTATATATATCTGTAGTTCATCTGCGCTCCTATATGTAAGGAATAGAGAAATAAAGGGGTACAAAGGAAGGTTTAGACAACTCTAATTAAAATGCATTACTGAAAAGTAAACCAAACCAAGCTGCTCTCTCTTCCTAGTTCTGTCCTCAGGCAGAGACCTTAAAAGATGGTGTTCCAGGTTCAGAACAGGTGCTCTGAAATCAAAAATAGTGAATAATTTACCTAGACTTTAAACGGTGAGAATTAGACTTTTTTTCTTTTTTTTCTTTTTCTTTTTCTTTTTCTTTTCCTTTTTCTCTCTTTTTTTTTCTTTCCTTTTTTTCTCCTATTTCTTATTGTTTCTTGTATAGGGTAAGGCTCTTCTATAAAGATTATCCAACCTCTGTTCTGTGTGTAGTGCAACAAACAGTTCCATACCCACTTGACATAAGAAAAAAATGTGTCAAAGAAAAAGGACACACTGTGTTTATTTTTTAAATTTTGAGACCTTGACCAATGAGACTCTCCAGCTTCCTGCACAACACAACCAGTTGTGTTTTTAACCCTTTTGTATACATTTTCATATTTTCCAAGGAAGTTTGTACTCCTGATATGGAGATTTCTGTGACTGATGAGCTAGAATTCTTATGAAGCTTGTTCAATCTTTCTCAACTGCTGAAAATCCCAGATTTACTGTTGGTGTTTGTATGACTCCTAGACTTTTTCAGGGCTTTCTCTGCTGGATGAAAGTATACCTTACTAGCTATTTTTTTCCCTGAAAGGTTGTGTGTAACTTGCAATGAAATTATCCAAATTACTATTCTCTCTCATTTTTTTTCTTTTTTCTTTTTTTCTTTTCTTTTTTTTTTTCTGTTTTACTTTTTCACAGGCCAAACCCATCTGAATCGTTATAATTATTTTTTAATCTGATTAGGGTGCAGACATGCCCTTTGACTTCAGTGCTTTAACATAAAGACATCTCCACCTAAGAGAACCCTTCAGAGTATGAGGCATTAGATACCTTCATAGTAATAAAGAGATGTTATACAATAAGCAATACAAGGTACAATTAATCTCTCCATGGTGTTTTATAAATCAAAAGAAACTAAATTCTCCTCAAAGAGTATATTTCTCTCCACGAACTAAAAGGGGGCCCAAGCTCAGATTTTAGACATGCGGGCAGCAGAAGAGTCCAAACCAGTGCTCATGGGTCACAGCGCATTCCATCAGCTGCTGAGAGAAATGCTCAACATTACTTTCCTTTCACTTAACTTTCTTTTCTAAAAAGACAAAAAATATATTTTCATTCTTTTGTCAAAGAACTTTTGTCACAAATACGAAATTCCACAAACATAGGCTTAATTGTTAAAATATAACTATTTTTAGAGATTTTTTGACAAAAAAAAAAAAAA
>VXBC01005840.1:72153-82207 GCA_013399945.1 Ploceus nigricollis
AAAAAAAAAAACCAAAACCAAACACCCATTTTATTTATAGGGCACGATTTCTTCTTCTGGAATGTTTGTATTTGGATTTTTAAAAACCGTTTTCAAAAGATTTTTTTTATTGTATTTTTATGTTTCAGAAAGGGGCCAGCTATGTTTTAGGAGAGACAGATAGAAGATTGTGTGGGTTTTCTTTTTATACACCTTTCTCAAGTCTTTTTTGTGAGTCCAGATCAAAGGCTCCTCCAGCATCCTTCTCCATCCATATTTATCTTAGATGTTTGCTTCTTAATTTTAGCTCATTTCACATATTTTACAATTTCCATCAGTTTCCTTCCCCCTTGGCTTATTTCTAACCATGTTAGAAAAATTACTTATAGCTGTTTGGTGACCCAGGAAGAGTCTAGTAGTAGAAATGGAATATGATTCTATCATAAAATGCATTTTCATAATGCATATATGCAAGAAAGTTGAACTAACATTAAAGTAACAATATGTAGTTTTATGATGTCACCTAATTTAGAGTGTTTATGGTTATATTTTGATATTCTTTTAATTCACTACTACTGGATATAATAAAATATAGGAATACATGCAGGAATGTGTGAATGCAGAAACATCATTCTTTGAAACCAACATTAACAATAATTTCATGAGATCATAGAAAAAAGCTATTGCTAGTACTGAAAAACACAGGGAGTCAAGTTCTTTTTGTTCTTTTGTCATCTTTGTCAGATGTGAACATTCTTTTTTTTTTTCCCTCTCCTTTCTTCCCTCTTCCTTAAGCATTGGAGGGAGGGGCAAGGCAGGAATTTTTCAAATTTTATGGTTCAGAGAAAATAATGAAAAATTGAAAAAATATGCCAAGCAATTAAAACCTGAATGAAAGGAACCATTTAAAACTGTATTGATTTCTGAAATGAATTCATTGCTGTGCCTTATATTGCATGACTATAAATTACTCGTACTGGTTAAGTTCTCTCTGTCAACAGAATATCTAGATTACGGCAAGTAGGAAACAGAAGTACTTTTGATTAAAAGTCGATCGTGTGCTCTCTTTGCAGGTTGAAGATCAGTAAAAGTTCAGCAACAGATGCTTTGGGTACACATAAGAAGTACCTGCAATCATTTAGCATTGCAAAGAGAATTCTGATGCTAATGAGGGCTAAAAATTGGATTCACAAGTTTACAGAGTACACCAAACTGAACAAAATTGTCAGCATAACATTTAAATTACTTTTTTGATAAGCTTGGCTATTTACAAATCATCAGACAATTACATCTTCCAAAAACTATTTAACATCAATTCACTCTGCCTTTTCAACACTGCACTTGATTAATTCCAAATAAATTGAAAGAAATTACCTTGCAGATTGCAAGAAACTGACCAAAAACAATTCCTAGAGTTTTAAATTGCGTATCGTTAAACTAACTCCGCATAATAGTTTTCATTTGCATTATCTTCTCTGCTCCAGACATTAACTATTTCACAGAAAGACAGAAATTTTTGGATTTGATTAATCTCATACACTGAAAGGACTGTGGTTACCCTCAAATTAACCAGCAATTATCCATTAATTTTGACAATTAAACAACACCCTTGAATAATAATGAAGGTATTGGAAAGCTATGTTTCATCCTTTCCTTTTTCCAATTGATATTATTACTACTTGTGCAAACCCACAAGATGACTGTAAGAAGAATACATTTCTCATCATGGAAAAGAACATCAAATATAGACGCCATGCTTTTACCGTAAAAAGAAGACCCCAAAATCTCTTAAACTTGAGAATGTCAACTTCAAGAATAGATTGTTTCCATAGAGACAGCAAATAATAAATATCTACCAAAATCTCAAATTCTGGAAACTGGCCCAGGTTCTGTGAAGGTGTTTTGGGATTTTTTTTTAGCAGAGTGTCCACTGGCCAAAATATGGCCAAGGAAGCCCCCTGGAGATGAGGGGTGAGGTTGAACTCACAAGTTAAAATATTCCAGATCTAGTATTTTGCATGAGAGTGTTTTCCATAGCAGTGAAGCAGCTATGGGGCGAGCTCAGCTCAGCTGCCCACAGATGGGTGTCTGGCCTTGCAAGGAGCATCCCAGTTAGCACAGGCTGCCCAAGCAGCTGACAGATGATCTGTAGCTCCTGTGACACATCTACACCACCAGAACTGTGATTTCCTGGACTGCCAGCCAAGGACAGGCAGAACACCCCATCACATCTGAAGTGGTGCAAAACATCTGTCTGTGCACAGCTGCATCAGTCCTGGCAGAGGTAATGAAAGCAGGAAAGCTCTTCTGCTTGCTGAATGTATGTGAACTTTAGGATAAACTGAATAGTCCTCATAAGCTTGATTCATGAATTTAGACACCGCAGTGGATCTTGCCTTGCTTCTAGTAGGCTTTCGAGAAGGTTACAGATTTCCTGAATCAGGTTTTTAAGGATCATTTGCTTGTCTTCCTTGACGTCAGCCCTCATTTTTATGGTCTTGGATGAACAGGTATCCTTACAATTCAGTATTTCAAATGAGGTTTGGACTCTGCAGTTGCTGCATTTGAACAACACTGGTTGCTTCAGTTTAGCTTTACATTAAAGGTATAATTTAGACTTAGTAAAGACATATTAATAATTTGCACTTTAAATTAAAAAAAAAAGGAAAAAATATTCACTGCAGACATTTTCAGCTTTAGTGCAAATGTAATTAGTTTGATTTACTATAGCTATGGGCCACCAACTCCACCTAAGCTTCCAATGAATTGTTAAAAAGGAGAGGCAGAGAGCCAGAGGCAGCAGGGGAGTAAGGAAGTGTGTGGTGCTGGCTCTGACATCCTTACTCAAACATCGCAGCACCCTTGGGTAGGGTGTTCATAAAAAGAACTCAGAGGGATTTTGTGCTCACTTTTTTTTTCTTTTTTTNCCAGACTGTCTCCCATGGGAGGTAGTCCAAGCTGGAGCAGGTGAAGAATGTGTGTAGTCCAAGCCCTGAGGAGGAAGGAACTGCAGAGACAGCATGGGATGAACTAACCACAGTCCTGTTCCCCACCAGCCTCTGCCACGGGGCAGAGGGGAGAAGGTTAAGAAAATCCAGAGCAAAAATCAGGAAGAAGGGAGAGGTGGAGGTGTTTTAAGATTTGGTTTTCCATCTCATTACCCTACTCTAATTTGATTGGTAATAAATTAAACTAATTNGTGAGTACTTAAAACTCTGTAAGATTGTCTATATCCATCTGGCATGGCAAGGTTTTGGTAAAGAGGGACTATAGGGGTGGCCTCTCTGAGAAGCTGCTGGAAACTCCCCATGTCGAAAAAACCAGTGCCAGCTGGATCCAGGACGGACCAAATCTGAGCCCCTCAGTGATAGTGCTAATGCCTCTTGTGTAAGGTAGCTAAGAAGGGAAGGAAAAATTAAACAGCAGCTGGAGTAGAGTAGTGACAATTTGCGCCCTACAGACAGCCCAGAGCAGTGCAGAAGGAGGGGCAGGAGCTGCTCCAGGNTTGGTTTTCCATCTCATTACCCTACTCTAATTTGATTGGTAATAAATTAAACTAATTTCCCGCAGCTGAGTTTGTTTTGCATGAGACTGTATCTGGTGAGTGATTTCTCCCTGGCCTTATCTCAACCCACAAGATTTTGTTTTGTTTCCTCTCCCCTGTCCAGCTAATGAGGGGACTGACAGAGTCTCTTTGGTAGGTACTTGGAATTCAGGCTGGATTAATTCATCACAGTCATCAAAAAACCTTCTTTATTCCATATATAATCTACATATGAAACTTCTGGAATAATGCTCAGTGATACTAAAAGCAACACAAGTCTTCTGTTTTGGGAGGAAGGAAAGGGAATACAAAAGTGTACCACCAGAAATACAACTACCTGGCAAATGTTAATATAAAAGCATTTAATTATACTCTTTCACATCCTCCTCTTCCTAATAGAAACAGCTCTAATCCACTCTACCGTCTTTCAGTCCTTACTGTGAAAAATATCCCTGTTTCACAGACAGAAGGCACTGTTACAGAAGTCCTTTCAGGTTTTCTCCCTGTTATTTAGTCTTAATTAAATCTTTTCTCCCACTGCAGGACAGCAATAGTTATCTCATAGTTAACCAGTAATGAATAACTGCTACTGGTTAATGAGTAATCATTACCTAAACTGAGGCCAAGGGAAACCTGGGGTTTCCTAAAGCAGGCCCCCTTCTTATTTGCATGCTGCAGGGTAACATCCCTCTCAATTTGGCCCTGAGACTTCACTTGCTCACTACTTTATCAGCAGCATAAATGCCGCTGTGGTAGCATGGGGTATTTGATAAGACTGTGTGTCACATAGCACTCAAACTCCATAATCATCTCTGAGCCACAGGAGCTTAAAAACAGAGTGTGAAGTCATCTTTCAAGTTTGAATGCACAAGTAAGCAAAGACAGTAATTAAACTTCAATTGGTATTTTATTTTTAATTCAGCTGCAAAGAGCAGAATCTCGCCTTCAAATTTAATTAACAGCCTTCCCCTCAGCCCCCTCCCACATACGCAGCCTGCCATCTATCAACAGGGAGCTAAATTCTCCTTTCTTACAACCCCAGTGAAATCACAGTGGAGAATTTGGTCCAGCAGTTTACAGAGTGCTGATGAGAGCCCTGTCATGTAAGGAAGCACATAACTTTAAGCTGAGACTCCCTCCTACTGTTAAGAAATAACAGAGAATTTTTTTCCTTATTAAGGATAAGTGTGCCCTATCTTATCTTTCTTATCCACTGATTTTGGCCTTCATTCTTTCTCTGTTAGAAAACAGCAAATACAAACAACATTAAAAAACCAAACCAAACCAAACCAAACCAGAACAAAAACCCCCAAATCTTTTAGCTCTTACTATTCAAAGGTGCTGTATCTGCATTTCTGCATTTTTCTCCCTGAGACTGTCCTAGAATATAACAGGCTGATTCTCATAGACAAGATTTCCAAGTTCATGTCAGAAGTGATTAGTGGGAAGGAATGAAAAACTTCCTTTATTGACATCATGGGAAGGGGCTGGGAGGAGGACTGCAGTAAGACTGAATGAAAAAAATCCTACTCTGTAAGTCAGGAGCTATGGATCTTCCTTCAACTCACCTCTTTCCTGAATGTTCATACCTGCTCTTTAGGCTGCTGAAGACCTCTGAAAATATAGGTTTGACCATTCTTGTCAAACTCAGGTCAAACATAGGTACCAGGAGGTAAAGTCAGAAATGGGATGAGAAGCATCACAAGGGGTGCTCTCAGTGTAAATGGTGGTGGAGCCCAGAAAATAATGGCTATCAGTGGGAAGGAGGTGATAAAACATGCCTTAGCCATTTACTTTCTGATTCTTCTGTGATATTGACACATAGCACTTATGGATTGCCTCTTGTCATGTAAATGGACAAACTGCTCCCCAAATGACATTTTATCCTCTCTCCCGTGCTTCCATCTTGCACCTCACTATTGAGGAACTACTGGGAAGCTTGTGTATCTCAGAAAATTACTGAGCAATAGCAGAGTGCATATCTGTAGGATTTCCCAAGGAGAACCAAGAAAACACTATCTCAAACTTGAATCATTCAGTTTAAATTACCCAGTTTTGAAAGATCAGCTGTGTAGCCATGTGTAGCACAGGTTTACGTTCAAGCTATATAATCTGCAAAAAGGTGCTTATTTGGATTCCAGTGAGGAGCTGGTTGTGTTTGGACTACAGCAAATCCAAGCTCTCTCTCGCTTGCAAAATGTTATGCAAGCAAACACAAGAAGCTTAAGGAAGATATGAGCTTTAAAGGAAATTACATGGCAGCTGTCTGTTACAGGGTTTCATGTACCATCTTTCTGAATTCCTGTTAATGTCCTCTGTCAGTAGCAAGCAGCTGAAGCAAACAGGCCAGTGGTCTGGTTCACTCTGCTAATCCTTGCTTTTGGATATACCAATTACAGTGAGCTCAGACTAGCAGCAAAATTAATTAGAGGAAGAAAGCTATTAACTTGCTCTGCAAAATTAGGTGTGTTAAGCTCCCTCTCACACACCTCCACACATAGGTGCAGCTTTGCTAATTGCTTACTGAGGAAGGCACCTGATATTACTACCTATATATGCATTCTGTATTTTAAACTCCAGGGAGGGATGGAAGAAATTTTTGGTTCCTGAGGCACTACTAAAATTAATATTAAAAAGGAGAGTTGGATGCTGCAATAGCATGGCATGGAACTTTTGGACTAAATCCTCTAAAGTGTTGAAAGGTTGTTCCTACATGAATCTAACTACATTTAAATTGGGCCTAACTGAAAATTAAGTTTCCAGGTACCTAATTATTTTCAAATGGAGGGCCAGGATGGATTGCTCGAGAAAGCTCTTCACTTTTATCCTGTTAAGAACTCAGTTTTGTTCAAGGCTGCCGAAATCTGCTGAGGTCATGAGAGAGCCATTCAAGATTAAAGAAACATTTTTTTGTCTTTTTTTTTTAACATGTTATCGCTTCAATTCTTCACCCAGAATGAAAAATAAAAGTTAGCGACAGACCTGCTCACTGTCTAAATCGTTACATAAAGATTAAATGGGTTAGGGCTGTCCCAACTATCTTCTTTTAATGAATGAGGTCCATTAGAAATCAATCTTCAGAAGAAGACTCATCTGATTGGATCCCAGCAGTAATTACTACCTAAGATATTGTATTGGTATCCTATGTAATCAATAGATAGAAGCAAGCATTTTAAAAAGCATAAGCTAGTGTAGGTTATTTTAAATATCTCCAGCTCACAGCATTTCAAAAAAAGCCCATCCATTAATGCAAGTGCAGCTTTTTGAGTTTATGTATCACTGAGTTCTGATGTGTACAGCTTTCTGAATTTAGAAGTGTTGCTTGAAACAACAAGATGTTAGCAAAATGTATAATTATAAGAATATTTATTATAAAAACTATTTAAGACAAGGATCTATTAAATGTTAATGGCATTATGAGATGTTATGAGGGATACCAATAAAAACATGCATGCAATATTCTCAACTGTATGCCATTAAATAATCAAAGATCCAATCAATGCAGGACTCTATTTATGTTAAATGTAGTTCTACTCTGCAATTATTATTATAATTTTATATTATTATATTCTGAACATGAGCTTGAAAAGTTTATAAGCATGTTTATATGACTGTATTAAGACAATTTCTTTCCTATCAAGGTCTGTAGCTAACATAGTGAGACTCATGAGAACCTTGTTTAACTGGCAGTAGGTAAATATAAATAGCCTTCTAATAATTATAATATGTTGAATAGCAAGAGAAGTACATTAGAAGTGAAACAATATTGTCAACCTAATTGAGTAGTGGAAGTAAGTTAACAGCCCAATAATGCAATATAAATTAAAATGCCATGAAATCATGATAATATAATCAGAGTCTAAATAAGATTCAGTGACAGTAATATCTCAGACCAAAAGCTTCTTTAAGATAGTTCTAAAATTACACACACAAAACTGCATTAAAGGGACATTACTAAGGTTGCAAAGTCAAGCACTCAAAACAAGTTAGGGAATGCTTGAATTAAGTTTGCCCGCACAACATTAATTTGGCACCCTTGTGTGGGGGCATTATGGCACAGTCTTTAATTACATGATCACATGCTATTTTTTCCACAGGGTGCCTGCCACCTTCAGCTAATTAAGGTTCAGAGGAAAACTTAATTTTCACATTCTCTAATTTCTGCAGGCTTGACTTTGCAACCTTAATGATGTTATTTTAACATAGGATTTTGAGTTTCTATCTGTGTGAGGAAGAGAGACAGAGGAGGAAGGGTGAAGGGGCAGGTGTGCGTTCATTTCCCTAAGTTAAGAAAGCAAATATTTTAAAGATTGTAGTCATCCCATGATCTCACACTGACAGCCAGTTAGGTCTTTGGCAAAATGAAAAAAATAAAGTTAAGTTTAGAGCTAGGCTCATTTTGCTCAGAGCAGTGCTACTGAGTGCTACAAGTGAAGGGGTAGCAAAAATGGGCTGTCATCTGCATGGGATAATACTAAATTCAACCATTTCTAGCAAGCCAGCCAGTACTGCGGAAGGGGATGAAAATATGCATCCTCCACTGCCCAGACAAATGAGATGTTGAGGCTGTATCTTCCCCTTTGTTATTCTTCACATTTTTAGCTCAGTGTCTATAATTGTTTATTTGTCTTTATATCAGTGTGCATATACATGCTATACATATATTTTGCAAGAATATGGACAAATCTTACTTTTTGACACTAAAATACATTGCATTTGAAGGCACTTTTGGGATGTCAAATAGGATTTTAGATTTCACAGATGTCCAGCAGCCTGGCTGAATTAATTTACTGGCCAACATAAGCAGAATGAAACTACACTAGAGAAGTTTATGATCTCTGCCTGCCTCAAGGTGTGGCTGAGGATGACTGTTTACAGTGAGGTGGGTGATGCTGGCTGTGCTCTGGTGGAGTAATATCCCCCCTTCCCCTGTGGCATTAGTGGTCCCTGCTGTCAATCCTCCCTCATTCCTACCCCTTGTTCCAGAGAATTCCCTGTCATTTTGTATCCCTCCATCCCTATTTGTTTAGTTAGATTATTCCCCTCCCCTGTACCCTCTTATTGGTCCCAACATTGTAATCCCCACCTTGTGTTCCTCCCCTGTCTCTTAGTTATTTGTTCTCCAGCCCTGAACTCCACCCTAGCCCTACCCTTTAAAACCCCTTACTCCACGTTTATCCATTGTCCCTGCCTCTGTCTTTGGTTCAAGTATTTGATACTTTATGTTTCACTTTTTATTTGAGCCATAATAAATGATCCTTGGACCGGCAAGCAGGGCCCGTCTCATCATTTATCGCACTGGTTCCATCGGCGACTGCTTGGAAGTTCCCAGTCCTGGGGGAGTGTCACCCCCCCACGAACGCGTCTCGGAGGGTCCCGGGGAAGTGCCACCCCAGAGCATCTGTGCCCTCCGTGGGAAAGAGAGCGCGCGGCAGCACTCTGGACCCTGTCAGGCAGCTTACAGTTTTCTTACAGCTCACTGTGCAGCCTGGAAATGCACTTGATTTTTCATGATCCCACAGTCACCTTTTCACTCTTTGTTCAGCTGTATATGGACAAAATAGTTTAGGAATGAACTTGCAGTCATATAGCTACCATAAAGCATAAATTAACTTTAAATCAACAAACTTGAGATTTGACTGTGCTGCTGAAGCTTATGTGTGGGCTGGGCTGTAGTACTATATATGCATTCAGACAAAAATTGACTTCAGACTTTGCACTACTTTGGTGCTGGAATACTTGGAGAACTTGCAAAAACTGAACGAAGGTCTCTAACAATTCCATAAAAATCATCAGTCGTTTTGTAGATTTCATCAGCTGGTAGAATCTGACTTGAACATTTGGGAAAATGGGAACCAGAAAACTAGTGTAAGATAGTTAAGCATCCTCCAGTCACCTGAAGGTGGATGGAAACGTTCAAGAAGCAACCCCTAGCAATGTGTAGGACTGCAGCATGGATTTCATGGTCTTGTACAATGGCTGTTTATTCCGCTAAAACCAGGGTAAATAATGTTTCTTCTTTTTACTTTCCATGTCTTTTTTTATTATTATTTTTAAAATTTTTTTATACCTCATTACTTTAAGTGAAAATATGAGACTGATCCTTCAGCTTCTTCCTAACCAGTCAGAATAAAATATCTGTGGTCACATTAAGGTCTTGTTAACTTGTTAACTAAGTTTATGCATCAGTGTGTATGTATTTCTCAGAGGAAAAACTCCTGTTTTCCTTGCATATATGAAAGGAATTAATGAAAAGAATTACAGTTATCGCATGAGTTGCTGCATTTTTGTTTTATATGTATCAAATTGGTGACAACTACCAACATCTTCTAGGCTGATTTGTTTTGCTTTTAAGATATGTTTATTTTTTTCCCTTGTTTATTTTTTAAACATGTGGTGAATGCCTGCTCCTGCAGTAGCAAGGTTCATGTTGATTTGTCCAGCTGGAGGAAGTGACCTGTGGCTTTTCTCCAACAACAAAATTCTCTCCTGATTTGGAAAGACCAATTTCTTTGGAATGACAAATACACT
>VXBC01005840.1:82620-98322 GCA_013399945.1 Ploceus nigricollis
ATTAGTCTTTCCCAGCATTGCTTCCACATTGCATCTCTCAATCCTTTCTCACAGTACTTACTTACTTACTTACTTGTTTCCTTCTTTCCTCAGGATGGGTGGACAAGTTTCCAGACATGAGGAACGGAAGTCTTGCAAACCACTGCATGGAAAGGCTTGCAGACTGAATTTTATGTTGATCTACAACATGATCTCTGACTTTGGAGTTCCCCTGACTCCCTTTGGCTTCAAAAGGACTCAATCAGGTCCATGGTGTTAGAGGACTCCAGTTATATTTGATTACAGCTGCATGTATTTTTTTGAGCATGAGTATTTGCCTGCAAGCCAAAGGACTGTGAAAAGGATTTCATAAAGAGCACTCAGCAGACACTATTAGGTTATTCAATTAGTTTCACTAATTTCTAGAAATGCTTTAAAAAAGCAATATTACATCTGAAAAAGCAAAATAGCGATCACAATTAATATTTGGCCTTTATACATAGCTTTAATTCTGGTAATGAAGGAATTCTTGCAGGAAAGAAGCTCTGTTAGATCTCATGATAAAAAAAAAATTAAAAACCCCTAAGATACCAGATGAAATGCAGCATGTTTCATGTTTTGGGAAAAATACATGGTGTCCACTCTAACCTTTTTCTCTTGAAACCAACTAAAACTCTTCCCTCTAATGATAGCAAACCTAGTTGTATATAGATAGAGACTAGCATTAAGAAAATCTGTTTCCTGTGTTTGAGGCAGATCCTCGCTTGCAGTATTTGTGATCCTACACCCTATAGACAGGTTGGATCCACACTCTGACTAGGATCAAGGTCCAGTTTTTGTCCCCCAGAATTTCCTGGGAGTCTCTTCAAACCTGTCTCTGATCTTGATCCAAGTGTAAGAAACAAGCCTGAGTGTGGATGAAGGCATGGATCTATGCTCAGAATGGAGAGTAGGTATTTCTGTTGTGTGACCCAACACTACACTGAGGAGAGCTGCCAGAGATATTTCATTTCTTCTGCAAAGTATGAGACAACCTCATTTAACAGGAGCAGTGGATACAGGATTTTTTATCTTAATATCAAACTGCATGTTCTTCATGTGTCACCTTCTTTTTCACTGGCAATTGCAACAACTACAATTCGTTCAATATCTACAAACGTAACCAGTAACTTGAATTTGTCAGCAGAAAGTGACCTGACTTATGAAATTCAGGACGTTGAAGGTAATCATAGAATCATGAGATATCCTAAGTTGGGAGGGACTCACAACAAACACTGAGTCTGACTCCTGACCAGTCCAACTCAGCTCAGCCTAAAGCTAATGATTTAAATACCAGCCATGCCAAACTGACCTACATATGTCTATTTGTCCAAACATTAATCCCACTGTAAGTGGACAAAGAACAAGGAATTTGACCATCTTCAAGCATCTTCTGTTAGTGCTGTGACTCATCTTTGTCAGACCACTTAAAGAGATCTCTCACCAAGCTTCAGTTTGTGCTGGAAATATCTGAGGCTCTGCTGCTTACCAATGCAGAGAGGATAGACAGAAAGAGCACTCCTTCTTTCATTTTTTTTTCCACTGACCTTCTTGCAAGGTTTAAGGTTTGCCTCGTTCCAGAGGATTGGAGTTTTCAGTCTTATAGCTACAAGCTCATACTTGTGTAAGAGCAGATCCAAAGACCTTATATTCCCTCATCAATTTCATGAGCCATTGCATTTCCCCATCTGTAGTGATTTAAAAAAATACATTATATTACAGGATATGCAAAACATTAGCTGTGAAAATGGTTGAATCTGAGTTTTATGGTTTATCACAGGAAAAAAGTCACATCAGCTAACCCAGTATGCAGGGTGTCCATTTATGGAAATCACTGCTAAACCTCCATGTAGCTATGCCTAATTATTTTTTAAAAATTATTTATGGGTTCTTTTTCCAGCTCTTATACTACCTACTTTACACCTGAGGCTTTTTGCACCAACAAAATGAACTACCTTTAGTACCTGAAAGAAATTATGATTGCTAATGTACTCCTGTTCTGTATGTGCTAATATACTCCTTTACAAGAATGATGAGCCAGGTACCAAATGAAGTTCAGAAGCCAAGGGCAGAAATTCCCCAGAAAATTATTTTCTAGGCATGAAATAAAAGGAGAATTGTAGAAAGAACTTCAATATGGTTTATTTTCACTTTTACTTGTCTGTGGGACCGAATGGGGCACTTCCAATGACTTGAGGAGTCATCATCTTGGCAAGTGGAGTTCAAATACAAAATATGAACAGAGAAATAAAGGGCAAAAATTTTACCTAGATGTGACTCTTGTTCTGCATAATACTATTAGTGTTAAAGTCCTGGCTCCTATGCTATTGTAAATTGCCATTAGCTAAAGGCGCTTGTGCACAAGAAAAGGAAAGGCTGAAGGTTTTTGGTTAAGATTTTTGGGATGTTTTAGTGGATTGGGAGAACCTCAATTGTGTTTACATCCTGTTCTTTTTACAAGACCAACTTTCTTCTGACATCACATAATCTCTTTCATGATTAAATACATCTTAAGACAAGTGTTGAAAAGATACTGCATTAGGTGGAAGAAAAGAATTAATAGACTTGCTATGGAGAAAGATAAGAGAGCAAACCTTAATACATTTAAGTATATGTGATCCTTGGACTTATATTTATGGTATACCTAATTAATGGTAACCCATTAAGGCAAGACTGTATTTCAGAGAAGGATCTATGTTTAATCTGCTAAAAATAACCATTGTCTTAGAAATAGCCCAGTGCCTTATTTGGTAGATTAATATATTTTAGATACAGACACTATGCACTGTCACCAGCTAGGATGATGGTCTTCACAACAATGCTGGGGGTTTTTTTATAAATATCCTACTTTTTGAAGAACAGTCTGCAAATTTTTTTTTTCTTTCCTCTCTTACAATAGGAAAGAATTCTACCTGGGAAATTATCCAGCCATCTACAGAAAGTTCCTGGACTTTGTTCCTTCAGATGGAGGGGAAAAAAAATCAGCTAAGAAGAGTACATTTTTTAATTCACTGATAAGGTTATGAAGGCAAATAGTAGTCTTTAGACCAATTTTCATACAAGGAACAATATTTTTGCTCCCTTTACAAATGTCTTAATAAAAAAATACAAGAACACTAGGTCCCCTACTTTTTCCACATTAACACTTCCACTTGGAGTTACAATGAATAAGGGAGATCTAATGGTAAATAAGAAAATGTTAGTATAACCGTGTAGAGTAAGGGCACTCCATGTTTCACAGACACATAATCTCAGAATTGTACAGTAGTTTGGGCTGGAAGGGACCTTAAAGGTCTCGTTCCAAACTCCCTGCCATGGACACAGACACCTTCTACTAGAACAGAGCTGAAATGGAAATTTCAGGATCGGAAAAAATAAACACATCATTTCTGGTGCTAGAATAGCTCTTGGGAACTTATGGTCTCTGATGAAGGATTGGGCTGACCCGAGAAAGTAATGCCAGTGTATTGCATTAATGGGTAGAGGATCAAAACACAGGGGTCCAGCTAGGTCGACAGATGCTTGAGATATCTCCTATCAAACAACATGATTCTTATTAATACTGAGGTTATCTAGCCACGAAATTCAAAAAGAGCTTTTCTTGGCCTTGCTGGGTTTCAGTGAAAGGGCTGCAGTGATCGGGGCACTCCTCTCATTTGTAGTTTATGCACAGCAAATCTTGCCGTTTCTGATGAAGTAGGACTTTTTGATTAAATTCCATGGGTTTCTGACAGCAATTTCTGCCAGACAACACTCAGAATTACAGCTCAAAACTGTTACAGCATTAAGGGCATCATCTTGCACTCTTCTAATCTGAGTAGAGTGGGGTCCTCATGGTAAAGATGTATCTCTCTGGAAACAGTTGCAGCCTATAAAAATTTGAGAATCACATTTTTTGTCCATTGTATTCATATCTGTTCCTGTGTTAAAGGAAGTGTCAAAATATTAAAAGACTTTGCAACATATCAATTTCAAAACTTATCAGAACCCGAGTCAATGTAATTGCTGATGAAAGTTTCAGAATTATATATCCACCATGGCTCAGATCTGTATCTGGTGTAAATCTTCTGTGATTGGGACTCCAGGGTCAGAATGGGATGTAAAATTCAGCAGAAGATGCTAGCTCATCCAAACCAAGATTATAAGAACTTTACAATTGTTTCCAGGGCAGCTGGGATTAATAATTTCTGACTTTGAACTGATACAAAATGAATAATTTCATCTTTGTTCAGAAAAACAGGGAAATTTAAATCAGTGTGACCAAAGAGTTGTCTATGAACATATTTTTTTAAATTATTTTCCTTAAATCATGCATATTAAATATTTTGCTAGAGGAATTCCATTAACTTTAACTTCAGAAGCACGTTTCTGTATTTTTAATTATTATTATAATTATTCCTATCTACATTTTTCATTCTCATTTATGCCTAAATATAGTAAAAATATTACTATTCATACAAAATGTTGACCTTTTTCTCTTCTATATAACCCAAATTTGCATCCCCCTACTAAAGTGTTATTGCACATCTCTTTAATTAAATTGATGCAGAATGAATAAACAGCACCAAGGACTGAATTTTATTGTAAAGAGACCATGCCACGCCACCAGGTGTCAAATCCCCTGTAATATTATGTGCAATAGAAATGTTCAGCTGCTGTCAATCACAGACAAGTATCACTCTGTTGCCTTTCCATGCTCTTCTAAAAAACTTCTATGTTGTTTACAAGAGGATGAAGAAAAATGTTTTCTCTCTTCTAATTCAGCTATATTCCAAAGCTGAACATCAGAGTGTAATGGACATTGAAAAGGATAATGATCAAGAAATATTTTTTTTATTGGTTGTTTGTTTTCTTGGGTTTTTATCCTTTCCCAAAATTTTCTTTCACCCACATTGCAGCAGTTTGTTTTCTTTTTTGACACCTGTGATATCAAGCAAAGTAAGATTTTATTTAAAGGTAGAGGTAAAATATTTCTCCCCATAAACTTAATTTCATTAATATAGGAAGAATTCATATTGTGCTCCAAAATTCCTGGAATAAGTGAGACCTGAGTCTAAATCCACAATACCAATTGCTGAAACTTTGCAAGATATTACAGCACTTAGACATCATGGGTATATGCCTCTGCAGGCTGGGCCCTTAAAACAGCTCCCTAATCTATATAATATCAATAATGAACCCTTCAGTAGATATCAACCTCCTGCTAAGTGCACTCTCTCTGTTTGAAAATCTCACTAATTCAAGACCATTAAAATAGATTCTCTTAAAGACTCCATTCTGTCAAACACCAAAAACAGAGATATATAGAGAAAAGCATTTAATTATCACTGTTCTATATCATGAACTGTGAGTTTTTTCTGAGTAATAATTGCCTAAGTTTGTCTTCAAAAGGCATTTTAATAGTGCTAATACTAGTAAATATTGCTCATTTTGGTACTGATGTGCCATTTTTATAGTTCCCACGGTTTCTAAAAGTCATTTCTTATTGTTTTACTGTAGAAAGAATCTCACTTTAATTATGTCATAATTGTTTGTAAGCCATAGAATCTTAATTAATGCCAATGGCTTAAAGGCACATACTGAGCACAAACTTTATGGTTCTGTTTGTTTTCCGGGCTCTTCCTTCTGTAACAAAACCCCCAGCATGAGTTCCTATGAGCTTCCTATTTCCTGTGCTCCTTTCTCATTGTTGCTGATTTTTATATGGATATTTTGTAGTCTTCTCCCTCTTTCTGCCTCCCTGCTTCTGTCGTATTTATTTGCATGTTCTTCTTTATCTTTTTAACCTAATTTTAATGGTTGATTACCATTCTAGACACAACACAAATATGGGATTCAAATTTAAGAGTAGGTAGGAACTACAATAAAACCATAGAAATTATGTTTCTCTAAATATCTGGTTTTTGCCATGCTGGGAATCTTAGCCACTTGCACGATGCTTCTGAAAAAAGGAAGAAGAAAGGGAAATAAAAAAAGTTAAATAACTGTTTTTTACAATCTGTTTAGAATTAGGAGACCTCAAGAAATTGTTCTGATTAGTTCAAATATCCTGGTCATGGTTTTGATGTATGAGCAAAAGTATGAAAAGATAAAATTTCTGCTGGAAGATAAATAATCCTGCTTCTGCAGTTGAATCAAAGGTAAATAGACAAAAAATTACTATAGCAGATTCTCACCTGGATTTTCTTGCAAATCATTTTCATCACAATGGTAGCTCAAGTCTTAAATCCAGAGTCTCATGTTCTAACTGCTGCTTAAACATGGAAATAACTGTGTTACCATGTAAAGCCAAGAGAGACAACATTACCATTTTACAGGACACAAGGAAATTATACATAAAGAGATTAAAGAACTAAGTTTTCAAAGACACTCACATGTATAAGTGAAAATAACTTTTTTTTTCCTTGAAACATCTCAGCAATCTGCATACCTGAGTGGTCTGTGTGTCATTATTTTCCGCCCCAATCTCCAAACGTACTAAAATAATTATCCACTAGTATAATGTCAAACAAAAATCACATTAGAATTGAGAGATGGTTTTTGGACTCCCCCCCTCAACTCAGAGTATATTTCTAACCTTTTATTTTTTCTTTCCTTTTGAGAATGTATTTCAGTGAAAAAATAAAAAAACAGATCATAGTCTATAAAATTGTATTTGCTTTATCTTAATGTAATAATAAATATGAGACAAATTCTTTCCGGTATTTGTTATTTTTTAAGAGAGCTCCTTTCTTCTCTGTCTGAAGGTACCTAAAAGCACCAAAAGCAAAAATTGCTGGATGAAATTTCACTATCTGTATTATTTATAGAAAAGAGGGGGAAATATTCAAATTTGTCACTCTGGAAACTTCCAGTAGAGATCTTGGGAAGTCAGAAGGGCTTTTCCCACAGAGAAACCCTTTCCAGGGCAGTGGGGCTTGCACCGCACTTGGAGCCCCAAGCACCAGCCTTATGAAGGCAGGACTCCAGGCTGGATGAACCAGCACAGTTATCCTGGCAGTCTCTTCCCTTACAGCAAAACCCCTGACAACTGATAGGTGCTCTTAGCTGAGATCCTGCAATACTGATGTTAAATGCAAAGCATCCTAAAAGGGAAAGGACCGGGATGTCTCCTTCCTGCAAGGAGAGAGAAGATTTTGAGACAGGGATGGTATTTTTCAGGCAAGCTATCCTTCCTTTAAATCATGCTTTACCATATAATGAAGTAACTCTTTATTGCCAGGGATGCAATCTGTCTGCAAGTAAGAAAAAACAGAATATCTTTTCCAGGACCTCTGACTCTCGCAAGCGAGATTTTTGACACTTGGTGTCTCCAATAATATATTGAGACCTTTCATGGCAATTTAAGTTTTCTAAATACAAATGAATGGCATCTTTGTGAAAATAATTTGCAAAGGAGGGGAAATCTTTGTGGCAAACACTTTTACCTCTTTAATTACAAACTTTTTCTATTTTCCCTTTTCTTTCTTGTTTTAATGAAAACAAAAAAGAAAGAAAGCGAGAAATTAAATAATGCCAGTATGTATGTGAGTGAAAATATAATGGGATGAAATTAGATACAGAAAAATATATAGAATTTAATATATAAAAGTTTAACTGTGTACTGGACACCATGTAAGTGACTTGTGTAGGACAAAAGCATTGTCATGAATCCATCTAAACATTTTGGGATCAATCATGGTACAGACAGTTATTATTCCAACCTGACTGTGAGAAAGTTGTATATGCCCAGCACCCATCAAATGCCACCTTCAAAGAAATTCCACTCCATCTAATGAAGTTCTAGCATTATTGGCCAATATTATA
Organism: Ploceus nigricollis; assembly: GCA_013399945.1. Taxonomy (NCBI): domain Eukaryota; kingdom Metazoa; phylum Chordata; class Aves; order Passeriformes; family Ploceidae; genus Ploceus; species Ploceus nigricollis. The sequence continues at coordinate 90,445 of VXBC01005840.1, forward strand.
GATAAAATTTCATAGATGCCATGAGCTTCCTGGGGGCCAACACCTTGAAAACTTTCTATAGGGATCAAGAACTTGTGCTTATCAAAACAGTGGAAAATATTTTCAGGAATATTTCTTCACTGTCACACAGTGGCAGGGGAATGGACTTTTTTTCCTCTTCTAACTTACATTAGATTTAACATTTGTTGGAAGAAAAAAAATATTGTATTTAGAAAAATGGGCTTTGGGTCACATTTGCCAATGGCATAAATTTCTGCATCTCTACTGTCATATTACTTGGAATTCTGTTCAGGGAGAGAGAATCTCATGTTTTTCTGGTTTCACCAAATATCCTTCCATTCCACCTTTCATTCTCCAGGGCAATGATTATCAGATGTTGAAGACAACATATAACTTTTTGCCTCAGGCAAATTCACAAATGTTTGCAGCTTTGCTGCAGGGCAGAGGTAGAATATAATCATATGTGCCACAAAAATAGTTCTTTTCACAGTCATACTAGAGAGCTTTTTAGGCCAAGATTAAATTTGTCAATATTTCTGGAGAAATTAGCCCTTATGTACAGGGAGTTTCAGAGTGAGAATTGTTATATTGTTAATGTAAGGAAACATGTCAGAATGCTCTGCCTACATCTAGACATTTCCAACTCAGCTACTCACTCAAACTCCTTCACATCCAGTGGAGAAAAGGTGGAAACTTTTGGGACAATATTGATCTCGGGCCCATATCTAAGATGGGTCAAATCTTAAAGGGTCAAATATGCTCTTAAAGGGTCAGGTTTTTCCCCTTGCCCAGGAAATGGTGACTATGTCAGATAGAAACATTTTTATTCCAACACCCACAGTCAGGAATAAGAAAACCCCACTCTGAGTTTTAGATATGGCCATACCAGTATAAATTGTCCAGGAAGGAAGCAGGTGTCTGAAGCCAGCCTCCCATTTGTCTTGCTCCCAGGGTATTTGAAATTTTTGACATCAACTACAGCTGTCACATTTAAGATCCTGTTGTGAGGCATCTTCCCTGGTGCTGGAGGGGCTGAAGGCATCCCTTTCCCTGGCAGACATCCCACCCATGTCCCTTTCTATCCCTGCTCCCCTGGCATGGAGCAGCAGTGGGAAGGGCCCTGCAATGTGCAGGGTGAAAGAGCTGTCTCCATCACAGGGAGGGTGGGTGCCACATCCCTGCACCATCACAGCCTTGTCTGTGCTGTGTCCATTCTCGGCTTACTGCACTCACTTGAGCACTCTATTTATATAGTATTATCTTCAATTGTGCTACGCATTTTAAAATCCATTTTAGCCACTCTCAGGACCCTGTTCAAGAACTGTGGCTATAACTTACTGAAGTTATCTGGTTTAGTGACACAAAGAGAAAAAAAAAATAAAATGAGTGCCTGAATTACCACAGGGTTTCTGCTCATAATGGGTGACTAAATACAGAACAGTGCTCTGTTTTAAATCTGTCAACAACACATGGTCTTTTTTTTTTATATTTACTTTAATGAGAATAACTCACAACAACAGCAGCTTGTCATCACTTCCATCTCATTGCTCTTGTTTACACACAGGGCTGTAAAACTTTACCTCTGCAGATTGCTTTAAAAACATAAATAAAAATAAAATCTAATTTACATTTTTGTTCCAACTGGTTTTCTTGACAGACAGCTGCCCACAGCTCAGTGGTTGCTCTGTTCGGTTACTTTAATTTTCAGCTTTCAAGTTTTTCTGCAGCCCATTCAGAAGTAAATTCTCAGGGAAAATTGAGCTCTGTCATGGATGGATTAGTACTATAATAGTTGGTCACATATCTTGCATGAAACCTTTCAAAAGCAAGGCAAATGAGAAGGAAATGAAATTCATTTCATACTTCTTCAAGCACGCTAAAAGACTTTCTCTCCAAGTAATCTGTGAAGTACCACTAGTTTATTGGAGGTTCACATAACTACCATTACATTATACCTTGTCACAATCTCATATATTGGGTGACTGCTTTTTCTGAACTGATGGTACCTGCAAAGTGTGCTCCATAGGCACTGAGGAGAGAATACCGTTTCTTAGATCAAAATGTATAGGTCCTAGGAATGGCATAAATAAAGGTACTTGAAGCAAATTGGGACATTACAGGTCATAGGTCAATGAAATCTGAAAGAGAGATATATTGAGGAGAAGTCGTGTTTGCTGTGTGATGAACTGATACACTGAGAAAGAGAAGGGAGGGAGGGAGGAAGGGAGGGAGGGAGGAGAGGCAAGAGCAAGAGAGAGAAAGCATAATAAAGTTTTTTCTTGACAGTTAAGGTGCAGGAGCTGAAGCCATTTTCCCTGGTGGAGCTGGAAGAAGCTCTATTGCTTTTAGCAATCCATTTGGTTTCTTTGTCATTTGCAATGAAGGCAGTGCTTCATCCCTTAAGCACATCTGTGTGTGTCTCCCAGAGTGTATAAATGTGTGTTTTATTTCTTCTTAGGGTAAGATAAACAAATATCTGCATTATTTTGGATAGTTATTTGATTCTGCCTTTTAGGTGAAAACTATTTGCAGGCAAGGGGAAAAAGAAATAGCTGTAGAGATCTTGTTCATGTGTTGATGGTGTCACAAAGAATTGTAAGTAGAAATATGGTTGATGTTTCACTGCTGATGCAGGTAGGGAAAGAAATGGTGTGAGCTATGATTCAGGCCCTGGTTCAGGTAAAGAATTAAACATAAGTTTTAGGCTTCTGGGAATGAAAAACCTACTTGAAGGCCCTGATAAATCAGGAGTTAGCACTGCAGATTTTCTAAACCGAATTGTTTTGTTAGGATTTAAGTGGGAGAGTGTGATCATTTAAAAATATCTTTAGAATAGCTGGTAATTTTGATTTAATTGCTAAGAAATTTGTTTTTCTGGTTGTCAAAGTACTGCAACAGTAATTCAGACTCAGTGTGTTTGTATAAAAGTGTTGAAAATATAGTTTATTGATGTATTTTAATTGCAAAGCTTTTTACTTGGGACAAAAATTAAAAAGACAGTTCTCAAAAACACATGAAAAATATTTGAAGTCCCAAAATAAAATCACAATATGTTTTGCTTTCTCTGATTCTATTTTTCCACAAAATTTTTATGAGTCAACAACAATAACAACAAATATATAGCCCTCCCAATAAATATTAAAGCAAAACATATTTTTATTAATAATTGAAGTCAATGACTTGCAGTCAGATCTTGCCCTAAAAAAACCCCAACCTACCAATGAAAACCAAACCTAAATCCTCCTTACAAAAAGCCAAAACAGATCAGTTTTGTCTGATTACAAAAATTCCTACTATGTCCTAAACGCACCCTAGGAATTTAGATATTAATTTAGATATGAGACTTTAAATCTACTGAAGAAGACATGACACCAAGTATTCTCCCCAATGCAAATACTAAAAAAAGTTTGATTTTATTGATTTAACCTTTTACTTATGTCAAGAATAAGGCTAATTTTCCCAATCTGTCTGTTATTAAGACAATTCTTATTATTCTTCTTCTAGAACCATCCAAGAACTTCCACATAGGATGGATCATAACTTTTCCTATTACTGTTATTGCTCAGGATTAAATTTCTGTCCATTGCAATTTTAAGTCAGAATATTCTGCACTGTGCTCCCCCTTATTCTATGTTTATTATACAGTTTGAGTCCATGTTGGAAGGGGTCTGGTGGAAGATGTCCCTGCCCATGGCAAGGGCTTGGAAAGAGATGGTCCCTAAGGTCCCTTGTAACCCCAACCATTTGTGATTCTGTGATTCTAAGATATGCCTCTCAGCACAACTAGAGGGGAAGACTAGGATAATAATTTCTCTGATTTAAGCACTATTGATGTGGCCATGTTGCCTTCTCAGATGCAGTTGTGGCAATACATAAGAACATCTCCTATGTACCAGACTTTCCTTGTGTTGTTTGAACAGAGATCAAAAGGCGAGTTCTGACCTAAAGCAAGCACCATGTAAACATAAACCAAGGGAAAGAAGAAGAAAAAAGTTAAATTCAGACAAAACTGGTACCACAAAAAAATCCAATACAAAACACAGGTAAGCCTATGAGACAAGACCTTTCTGTATATCAGAAATGCCTCTCTTGAGCAGCCTGTACTGATTTCTGTGAATAGAAATGGTTATTTTAGTCAAACCAATGGCAAATGCCTAGGAATAAAGAGAGGACTAGCAGAATGCAGCAGGATTCTTTTCAGATGTACCCCAATAGGCTCTGTAATTAGTACCTGGGACTATCCACAGCTTTTTTCCTTGTAGAATTTGTATAAGGTAAGCAAATTTAGCTAAATGGGCAGGGTAGTGTTCCATAATTAGCTGTTAATATGGTAATATGTCACCCAAAAAATCTCTGCCCAAGAGAAATGTGCCAAATGACACAGACGTCTGATTAGTGAAGGCATGCAACCGATTCCATGGAGAAACCTCAGCATCTTTCTCAGCTTCAATCAGAGTCACTGATTAATATTACTTACTGCTCCAAGTTAGCAGTTTCCATCAGCCTCCAGCTGACTTAACAGAGTGGAAGACAAAAAATTAGAGGTAACAAAGGCCTGAGAGGTTAACCTCCTAGTAATGCAAAGGGATATTCTGTACAGTGTGTTTAAAAAAGGGCAAGGAAGTAGTCCAAGAGAGAGGAGTTTCTGATCACACAATGGAAGAATAAAGTTCTCTGTGTTAAATTTTTATACTGTCTACTGGGAGAAGGGAAAGAGGAAAGGAGCTGCAGTTGGAACAGGTGAAGTTTTCCAGAAAGTACGTTCGTTTCTGATTTGGGAGAATGGATTATCTTTTGTTTTGTTTTTCAATAAAATCAAAAATGTATGCTGACATTTTACATATCCATATTCAATTTTAAAAATTCATTAACTGAGAGTAGCTTTTGAAGAAATACAACCCACAAAAACATCAGATCTAAAAAAATAAGAACAAAAAATTGCAAGAAGCTCTACAGTTTAATTTGAAAGATATAGACTGGTTTCCATTTGGGTATTGGAGAGCTTTAAAGGCGAGAATCATTTCTTTTAAGTTCATCCCCATAACTTGAACAAATCTAGTAAATGAGGGAGATACAGGCAGAGAGTAGAAATTATGTCTTTCTAAGACAAGCTTGTGAGAAGGGATAAATTGCTTTCTGGAGCCTCGATTTACCTGCACAGGCTAAAGAGCCTATTTTAGTATGTTAGACTGCACAACTAATTTAGACTTCTGAAATTAGGCAAGATTAATATCTCCAAATGTACTTTGATAGCCCGTTCCAAAAGACAGCCATTACCTGAAAGAATCTTAATTTCTGCTAACAGCATGATCATTCAGCAAACCTAAACTCCAGGTACAAGATTTGTTTGCCATTGGAGACAAAGTCAGAAATACGTGGTAAGGCTTTTTGAAAGGCCAAAAACTTAGTTGATATAACATTTCACAGCCCTAAAAGGGATAATGAGCTATCTGCATCTCTAAAGCTTAGGCCAAAACCATTCATATGTGCAATAACTGTGACAACGGAGTCTGAAGAAAGAAAGTGTGGTGTGAAAAAAAAGAACAGAAAGGTTTTTTGGTGGCCTTTCAGCAGGGGGCAGTGTGTATTCCTTCATTAAAAAAGAATTTAGACATAGACCTCAGCAAACCTGAAGCTGCCTGTAATGCAGGGGTATGAGGAGGTCAATAAATTATGCTGGACTTAGGACCAAGAAACAAATTATAAAGTGAACAATGCTAAAATCAATATGATATTTGACTGTCAGCCAATGCAATTTGTTCAAAATAGGTTAAATTCACTCCTGCCATTTCCTCTTCTATAAGGAACTTGGCAGTCTCATTCTGTTATCAAGTGCAAAGCCCCCTCTGAGATCTGACTGGGATAGAAATGAATGCCATTTTGAAATACTCCATAAATACAGAGTGATACAGGGGCTAAGATAGGCATGAAATCAGACTGAAACTTTCTATCCCTGCATATCGGAGTTGTGTGATGAGATAACCTTTGCCAGACCTTTCCCCCTCCAAAGCAGAAAACAATATATGTGAGTATTTTGCATAAATACCACACCCTTCCTCTTTCATCTTAAAGAACTGTATAAACACCAAGGTACTTCATTATTAGTGCATTATCATTGCTGAGGTAAGATAGAGGCCAGAAATCAGGGCTCTGCTTGCTGAGTTTTGTAACTTCAATTCACAAAAAGAACTGCTTCTATCCAGTGCAAAGAATGCCATGGTGGAATGGCCAATGATGACTCAGTTTCACAAATGTAAACTTGAGGCAGCTCTATTGAAGTTAGTGGTACCAGGACAAGGTAAAATTGGTGCTAGGATAAGAGGTTTGCAAGCTAGAATTATACAAAATGTACACTTGAACAATGTCAAAGTGGCAGCGTTCTGCTTAAATGTATTTCTTCCTCAAAGAATAATACAAGACATCTGTCAGAGATTATTCCTTCCTTTTATATGGATGTCTAAATAGAAAAAATAATTAATGTAATTATAGTTGTTACTATTATTACTATGACTACCTCCTAGCCTTCATATTTATAGCTGAAGAGTTAAGATTTTTATTTTTTTAACAAGATTTCAATGCATTGAGTCTAGGGGTGGAAATAAAACTGGTAGTTACCCACAGTAAATGAATTATGCACCAAATTGTAAATATTCCATTTCCTTTTCTGATCTGAAAGTCCCCAAAGAAATATGAACACTTTATTTAAAATTCATCTGCAGTGACATTTCCTGGCTGCACAGAGCACTCCCACAAATGCACAAGTATTTGAGAAAAAAAGATAGCTTTTTATGAGAATGTTACTGTGTGTTAATTCTGTTTTTTGCAGTCAGTCTGCTCTCTCCTTCTCAAATCAAATGAAATACTTCCACGTGATGTGCTGTAAAATAGATGTAAATAAATTCATCTTTCAAAAATAGGATTTAACTTATTTATACAGTTGAATTTATTTATACTACAGGATAAACATTCATTCAGATAAAATACTTATTACAAGATGCACAAAGGCTGAAGGACACGTTTGATACACTATCAGCTGCCAAGTAAACAACGGGACACATCGATATAAAACTTCAACTACAAAATAGATAATTTCTTCCTTAGTCTTGGCTGTTTATTGGGCTAATAATATTATCTAGATCTTTTTGAGAAATCTACCTGCAGCAAGCTATCAACTCTGTATAATTAGATAGCAATCTTTTAGTTATTATGACTTTCAAAGAAAATGCAATGGAAACAAAATCATCACTTTTGTCATTATCTTATACAAGTTCTGTTTTTTATTGAAACTCAGTTTCTGTCTTTTACTTTTTCTCTACTAAGGGAAGAAAAAAAAGTGTTGACTAGTTTTTTTTCTTGGTTGCTACTGAAAAATCACATATTTATGTGGATATTTCGTTGCTTGATTAAGAAGACAAAACAGAAGCAATCAAAGAATGAAAGACCTAAGAACCAATCTCAAAACCCAATCTTTCTAAAAAAACACCAAAAACCCTCAATCCAGCCAACCAGCCAACCAACCAACCAAAAAACGAGACAAAACCAAAAGCAAAACCAAACCAAACCAAATCAATACAGCCCCCAGGAAAAGCCAAAACCATCCAACCAACAAAAGAACAACAATAACAAAATAAACAAATCAAACAAGCAAAGAAATAAACAAAAAAGGCAAAAACCCCAGGGCCCTCAAAACATAAAAAACCAGTGATTTTTTTTTTTAAAGAAGAAAGCTGATCTCTTTCAATTTGCTTGGTTCTCTGGATGTGAGCATTTTCTGGAGAGAAATGTCTGTTTGACTCTTTTTTTTAAGTTGTAATGCCATATTTTGACAAATTTACAGAGAATCACTCCAAAGTGTCCATGGAATCACAGAATCACAGA